>PVJI01003272.1:0-127375 GCA_004026765.1 Micronycteris hirsuta
GAGAGAGAAATGAAACATGAGACATTCATAAGCATAGAAGAATACAAAAAGATTCAGTGTACTCTTCTGAAGAGAGACCAACTATAGAGCAGAGAAATTCTTCAAATAAAAATAAAAATGCCAGCTGAGAATTTTCCCCATATTGAAGAAAAACAGGAAAAACTTGCCACTGAAGAAACATACCTAGTGCCGAACCGGCCTCTCTGCATACTTTCATTCTTGCCCTTGTGACACCATGTAATGAGTATGTGTTTTTCTGGTCCATCTCCTCACTCAGACAAGCCACTGAAGAGCAGGAAATCTATCATATTCACTTTGGCATCACTAGCTCCTAGGCAGAGCTTCCTGGCACTTAATAAACCTGTGCTGTTTGCAGAGGATAAGAAATAAAAAGTGTTGCTGATGAAAGTATTTGCTATGCATTTGTGGACTGATGGGGGTGTGCACTGTGAGGTAGGGCCATTCTTGGGGTAAAAATGCTGGTGTGACATCAGCCCCTCCCATCCACAGGATGCCACCACTGGGGCTGGGGTGGGAAGAGAGCTCCATTCAAAAGGGAAGAACTTGGCCCTGGCTGGTGTAGCTCAGTGGATTGAGTGCGGGCTGGGAACCAAAGGGTCCCGGTTTGATTCCCTGTCAGAGCACATGCCTGGGTTGCGGGCCAGGTCCCCATGAGGGCCATGTGAGAGGCAACCATACATTGCTGTTTCTCTCCCTCTCTTTCTCCCTCCCTTCGCCTCTCTCTAAAAACAAATAAAAATAAAATCTTAAAAAAAAAAACAAAAAAAAAACAAAAGGGAAGAACTTGTCCAAGGGCTTCAATGAAGAGCATTTCTGGGACCTGCCCCACAGCTTCCGCTAATCCTCTCATGTATCCTAATGCAAGCCTGCAGTTGTATGCAGAAGAAAGCACTGACTTTAACCTGAAGCACATGGAGAAAGACCAAAGGCCAAAATAATGTGCAAGGTAGGCAAGCACTGAGTTGAAAAAAAGAGCTCCAAAGAATTATAATCCACTGAACCTCAACTGAATGAAATCATAGCTCACCCTGCCCATCCCTCACAGCCACCACCCCCCGCCCCGCAAAAAAATCCTGAAAGCTGGAGAGGTCAACAAACCTAGATTTCCTGAAAACATCCCATCTGTCTCTGCTGTTCCACCAGATATCTGAGTTGTGATGCAAACTGATAAGACTTGGCACTGACAGAGCCTTTTCATTTTCATACTCTCTATATAGAAGCAGAGCAATTAGTCCTGACAGCTGTGCTCGCAGGGAGGGATGCTGCTGCGGGGCCAGCGCGGGGTGCGGGTTACCCGCTTGCCAGGTAAGTTCTGCATGCATCCATTCCCTTCCTCTACGGTTTCTCATCATCCACAACTTAAATTCTCGTGGCAGATTTGAGGCAAAGTCCCATCTTCAGCTTGTCCTCCTGTGTCCCCTTCAGGACCAGGTGTCCCCTCAGAGGCAGCGGACTCCAGCTTTCCTCCAGTGACTCAAACGTGCCCCAGCATTCTAATCTGAAAGCGAAGGATGTGTGAGGAACCCAACGCTCTTCTTGCATGAGAAGCGCATCCCTTCGTGCTTCTGGAATGATATCCACCTGTGTCTGCCTTCCAAGACATTTCCCACAGAATGAGAACTAAGATTCATCTAATAATCAATGACGTCTCACAACCATGTCTCGGCCAGTTGGTCATCATGACAGGGTTGCTATTCCTTGCGTGCCCATTAACTTGGTTGTTATTCCTGGGGCTTGTCTGGATGCTGCAAACCCTAAGCATTCCAGTCAATACAGCATGGAAAGACGCCCCCTCCAAAGAAGCAATGCAATTTCTGGTTGTCATTTTCTTATAAGATCAAGAAGTGTCCTGGCATCAAAACATGTAGAAAGGATATCAGTAGCCCAGAGGAAAACTCAAGAGACACCATGAAAAACATTTTCTTAACATTTTTTCTTTTGTATTGAACTTATTAGGGTGATACTGGCTAATGGAATTATATAGGTTTCAGGTGTGCAAGTCTATAATGCGTCATCTGTACATTGTATTGTGTGTTCACCACCCCAAGTCACGTCTCCTTCCATCACCATTTATCCCCCTTTTACCCTCTCCCACCTCCCCCCACCTCCCTCTCCCACTGGGAATCATCACGCTGCCATCTGTGCCCATGAGTTTTTTAAGCTCTTGATGGTGCCGAGGACAGCCATGAGTGAAAAAACACGGACATTGGTGACAGATCTGGAAAGTGACTCAGATAAATCAGACTCTCAATGGGAAGAAGTCTCAGAAACACATTAAACCAATTTACTTTGCTTCCATTTTCTTTATTGTTGGAAGCACACCAGTGACATGTATAATTTTTTAAACTGTTTAAATAAGTCTACAAAATCCTTTCAATACATTGAAAGTGAAATTTCTATAATAAAAGCAGTGTAAAATTTGGAGAAAAGTTTATTAGCAATACTCAAAATATAGTAGCTTAGGGTCGAGAGCATTTTGGATTCAATGAAATAGAACAGTATTTCTCATTTTTCCAAGCTCTATGATTTTGCTTAATCCTTTTATCAACTATTTCTTACACTTCTCACCCGTCCCAGGTTTCGACCAAAAGGACCTTCCTAAAGTCCCTCACACACAATGGCGGAGGGTTCTGCTGTTCTCCCGCACCCCCATTTTGCTTCTTGGTCCAGGACAGACAACTAGATTACAAACCCAGCCGCTTACAATTAAGCAAGACCATGTGTAAGAGTTCTAACCAGTGGAACGTCGGTAGGAGTGACATGCACCACCGCCGGACCTGGTCTCTGAAACCACCACCATTCCTCCTGGACTACTGGTCGCTATCGTGGCAACCTTGGGAACCACTGTTAAAAGTAGCAGAGCACCCCCCCCCAGCCTTGGGCCCTGAGTGACTAAGTGGACCAGAACTCCCCTACCCACTGATGCCTGCTAGACTCCGCTATGATTAAAAGGTCATCTTTATTGAATTCAGCCACTGGAATGTGGGGATTGGTGGTGGTGGTGTAGCAATTGCCTTATCCAGCCACGCACAACCACACCTCAGCTTTTGTACCTGCTGTGTTTCCTTCTCCAAGACATTCAATGGTGCGATCCCTCACTCCGTGCAAGTGTTAACCTACTCAAATGTTACCTCCTCAAAGGCACTTGACCTTCCTACATCTCTAAAACCCTACGTTGCTTTATCCTGCTTCCTAATACTAATCACTACCTGGTATTAGAGGGTAGGGTTTTTTGCTGTTTTGCCTCTTGTACGTGAACATTAAACTTCGTTTAGTTCAGCAGTGTGATCTCCACAAGCACAGAAAAGCGCCTAGTACAACAGGGTCTCCATGTCTGTTTGTTCAGTGAATTGATGAATTAATAATAGGAGAGAAGTGAAACAGGTTAAATTAGCATGCCCATTTCAGACAAGGAAGCCGAGTTACAAAAAACTGAGTAGCCTCTCAGTCTTAGATCCTGGAAGGAAGTACAACTATAAAAGTATGAAAGAAAAAAGCCACAAGACTCCTAGGGACAGGTCCGATTTTGCTGCTGGTTCTATTTCCAATCACTTTTGAAAGTCACTAGTCATTCTTAACCCCTTTAAAGGTGGTAGCTTGGCTGCCTTCAGGATGTCTGAGCCACATTTTATGCCATCTTGGAAAATCCAGTGGTCTTTCAAACTCTTCAGAGGACACCCTGGGGCTGAAGGTAACAACATAGGCGTGAAGCCAATTAGGCACGGGGTATAGTGAGGTCTCGGTACTTAGTAGCTCCAGAAAACTCCCAGTGAAGAAAGCAGAAACAACAGATAAGAATAATAATACAGTAATGTGTTTGCATGTATAATAAGAAAACTAGTCCACAGAATGGCAGATCTATGGAAATGGTGAACAAAGGAGAGGGAGCATGAAAGGCGCTATTCATTTTACAATTTGCTCCTTTCCTTACCGAGCCACTGAAACAAAAGGAGGAAAGGAATTGAAGAGATAAGAACTCTCCACTTGAACTTGTGTCTGATCCCTTGTGCCTGGCCCCTCACTAAAAAAGTATCCAATATTTTAATTGTCCAACAGCATTTGCTCCCTCAGAGTAAAAATGGATAGAAATCATTTTACTCCCTTGCATTTTCATCTAAAGTTAGGTGACATTTTCTACCAGTCAGTCATAGCCATAGCTTGCACTGAAAATGCGTCTATTGAAAAGGATTCCTGTGCATGGAAAATTCCTTCATGCCTCTTCCCCCACCACCGAAGCTGAATAGATCAGTGAGCAACCTAGACTTCTCAAGGTCATTTTGTGTCCTTGATGCTGACTCTGCTTCTTTTTCCGGTCTCTTTTCTTTTCTCCTTCCCTACCTCCAGATTCCTGGTCTCTTAGGAAAGGAAAGCAAGATAGAAAAAGTAGTCGGCGGAGACAGGAATCCAGAAAGTAAGGAGTTTCAACAGCACTGAAAACTGCCATCTCACCCAATCTCAAATTAATCAAAGGGAGAATAAACAGCTATTTTTAGAATCTTACTCAAAACATAAATGAAGATTTTGTTTGTTAGCTTTTTTTGATTGTGGTTGTTTGTTAGATTTTTAAATGTCATTGTAAACGACCTCTTAACTTAGGGGGGAAAAACCACAATATATTCAAGAAGAAGCAACTTGAGTTTCCTCCTGACCAGCAAGACGTGTGCCTTTCTATTCTTCCGCAGAACAAACACTTTCACTGATATTGATCTGCTGTCACAAGGCGATTCCTGCACAAAATTAGTCTGCAAATCATCTTGCACCTAACTAGATGCCTTTAGTACAAACATGAGAATGATTCATCTTTTCCAAACAGAATGGTACTGGCAAAAATGTTGAATTGCTTTAATTCTGCCTTTAAATTTGAGAAGAAGAAGAAAAAAAAAAAGCCCAGCTCAGCTATTACGGAACAAACTCCTTATTCTTCCACACTGGGTCTGACTTAGCCAGGAGGGCACATAAACAGTCTGCCTGCTTTGGGAACAGCTGGTTGATTCTCTGATTACAGTCAGCAAATTTTCTAGCTGTATCAGAGCCAGCCTGGCACTGCACCCAGGAAAGCAAAGATGTTCCTGAGGCAGGTGAGACTTCTAAAATCAGCCCGCGGCTCGGGCAACTCAGGAGTTCAAGTTCAAAACGTGTCATGTGGCCCAGCTCAGCTTCTTCTCCTTGTTTGAGATTCAGCCATGGGGAAACCTCATTATTCTTCCTCTCCATCAGCATCTACATCATCCTTGCCACAGTCATCCCCTAAAGGAATTAATCAAACTCCCTCATGCCTGTGACACACTGCCCGGGGTTGTACAAACACAAGAAGGCAGTCTCTCCCGTCTGGGCCTCCGGCAGTGCCTTCTTCTGAGTCCCTTTGCCATCCTGCACTGGAATTAATGGGGCAGATGTGTCAAGCATGCACTCCTGGAGTGTGAGTCTCTGCGCTGGAGATACTGAGACTTATTCTTTATTGCACGTCACACGACCCTGCACACCATGCATAATCCAACGGAGAATTCTAATCAAAATTCAAGTGGAACCCAACCCAAATTGATCACCCTGCAGGGTGTCGCAAGATGGCTATTGACTGGAAGACACCTTGAGACACGGTAATAACAACACATTTGTAAAAATTACACGTTGAGAAGATATAAGCAAATTTCTATTATCTTTGTTATTAAAAATAAAGAACAAAGTAGTTAATTCAGAGCAGAACTTAATTAAGGCACAAGGAACATTTGCCTCGGGGTTGTTATGTGATTTTCATGCAGTGATTTGAGGTGCGCTCAGGCCCCACTACATTTAGCTCATATCTACCAAGCACACCGAGCCAGGTCATGGAGGGGTGCAAGTCAGCACGTGCGAGTGGCAAGACAGAGTCACTGAGAAATGTATTAAGCCAGACTGATGAACCATAACACGCTGCATCTTATGGTTCCACTGTGTGTGTGCGCACGAGTGTGAGTGTGCACATGTGGGTGGGTAGGGCATGATGTTTGTGAGGGTAACGAGTGTGTGTGTGCCTGCGTATTTTTATCCAGATCTCATTGTATTTACCTTGGGTACAAAGGTGTGGTCCAAGTGTGTTTGATAATCATCTTTTTTAAAAACCTCCCACCTAAAATTTACTTAGGGAGTCCCTTTTATTTATCTGTACTTATTTGTTACTTACTATGCACCAAGTCTTATTTGAAGCCAGGGGCTGGCAAACTCTGGCTCACAGGCCAAATCCAGGAGGCTGCTTTTTGTAAATAAAGTTTTATTGCAACACAGTCACACACTGTGAGATAATAGAAAATATAAAGATCTTGTTCTCTCCCTTGGTTCCTGGTGCAGAGCTCCCCAAACCCTTGTAGTTTCCTAGGCTATAAGATACAGGAGCATCTCTTGCTGCAACATTTGGTCTTGGGCCTTGTCCGTGGCACAGGGCTCCTCACATCCTTGTAAATTCCTAAGTGATAAGGATGCTAGGAGCATCATTCGTTCCAATGCAGTGACTCCTGGGTGGGGTTGCCAACCAGAAGGACAAGCCATGGTTAGAAGCTGGGAACTTGCAGCAACCCCACCCCCACTCTGATGAGAGCACATGCCTTAGAGACCACGGCCAAACTAGCCCGCTCTGGAAGCACAGGAGCTTCAGGATGCACAGCAGGGAGCCCAGCAGAGCCAGCTGAGGTTGCTCTCCAGGGCAGTATGGGGGAGAAATACAGAGGAGAAATATGGGGGAGGAAACAGGAAAAGGGAGAAGCACCGAGATGGTAAAGGGGCCTCCAGAGAAGACAGAGCCCAGGCACGAGAGGTTCTTTAGACAAAACAGGAAAGGATGGCCTCAAGCACTTCATCTGACAGCAGGAAAGACAACACTTTCATTTCTTATTCCTCCAGGTTCATGACCCGGAAGGACTTCTTAGAGACCACAGAGACCTTAGAGGAAGAGATTTCTGTATTTGACACACTCTTTTCTTCCCCAACTTCACAGCAGAGCCATTCTCCCAGAATAAATTGCAAGTAGGGAACCCTGCTGCATACCCAGGAAATGCATCCAAATCAAACAGGAAATTGCTGACCACTCGAAGTCCTGTGCTGCATAAACCAGGAAAAAGCATGCTCGTCCCTGAAAAAGACTCACTAATGCTCGGCTGGCTGTCTTCCCTTTGCCCTTATTACCGCCCTCTCTCCATCCGCTGGGCACCGTCTCTACCCTCCTTGTGCCCTGGGAGGCTGCCTTGTATGCTGACATCAGTAGGATTCCCAGCTCCTGGTTGGGTCCAGCCAATGGAAACCCTGGAGGGAAGGGGGAGGGAGATGGGGAAAGACCAGGTCAGTGCACCCTGGCTGCAGAGTCCTGGCTGACTCCCGTGATGGAAGCCACACAGTTCCCTCCAGTTCCAGTAACCACTTCTTTCTTCAGCCTGGCGGCTTCTGACAACACCCTTCACCCTTCATTACTGCCTCCGAAGGACCACACTGTCCCTTGTGGCTCTTTACACCCTGCCTTGTCCTTTGAAAATAGCGCATTTATTAAACTCTCTTCCAGTATCTGCCGTCCCCTCACATTCTGCTGTTGAGTGATGGTGAAGAGAATAATCTCTCTGAAAAGGAGAGCAGCGGTAGCCCAGAGGCCAGGGCCGTGCTGTGGATCAAAGAAGAAGGCCGTGACAATGAGGAAATGTCCCTGACGGTCACTCCAGGATATTCTAAATTGGAAACACTGCTGTCCATCTTTGTGGGACATAGAAAGCCGAGATGGAATGTCTATTTGATTTCAGTGTGGGATCTGCACAATGAATGTTTGCATTTCAGAAGCACTGTTCCAAAATATTTGGGAAATAACCTTCCTCCCTACCCAGCATTTGAAAATGTTACAAAATTTTGTTTTTCTTGGTTTTTTTCGTTTTTATTTTTTCAGTCATCCAAAAAAAAAAAAAAACAATTATGCCCTGTTTGGCTATGCTACTAGGATCTCAGCTCTTCTTAGGGGTGCCCAAGAAGAAAGAAAATGCCTGCTGTCTGTCCTGCTGGTCAGTTTGGCCTTGACCCAGAGGTCTGAGGGGGCACGGATGACACAATCCAACTCTGTATTGCCTTTTCATTGAAATCTTTACTCTCATCCCATCTGAATATGTCTGCTTTAGTTCCCTAATGGACATTTCCAAACAGGAAACCAAGGGAGAAATGTGTCATGCAAATGACTGTCAGTTGTTTGGTCCAATCTAAATTCAAATGAAGTGAAAAGAATGCTCAGTATTGCAGTCAGAAGACTCGGGTTCAAACTATGGCCCGTGTACGCAATAACCACATCACTGAAATTCTCACATGGTCATATGACTCATCTGCAAAGTGAATATAATAAAACATTCTCACCTGCACAGGGCCATGAAATATAAAGCAGGTAATTTATATACAAGAATATAAAAATCTAATATGCCAGGCAACTGTATGTTCTTAAAATAATCTTTGAAAAATATAGGGGAATATAAGCAATTTTATCTAAAGATCATTCATCAAAATATTAATTAAGGGCTTGGCAGTGAGTCAGAAGATGTGTATAGCATAGAGTCTGCCTCTAGAGTTTGCAACAGAATTAGGGAGACAAGGTGAATACATCTTTAATAATTATTAAAGAGTATTGGCAAGAATATTTGAAGCGCGACATTGTATCATTAAAAAATAGTAAGTCCTTAATGACTATGATTCAGAGAAGAAAAAGATTAAACGCTGATTCATTGGTATAATCAGAGAAGTCTTCCTAGAGGAATTTTGAGTGTGATAATAATAGGAGTTAACATTTACTGAGCACTTCTATGTGCCAGGCATAATTTTAAGCTCTCTTTACGTCTAAGCCTCGTAACGAATACATGGGATAATTATTACAGTATTTCTCATTTACAGAGGAGGAAACTAAGGCTCTGAGCATTTAAGCAACTTGTTCCATGCACGCAACTAAGCAAGAGGAGGAGCTGAAATTCACACCTGGGCAGTCCAACTCAGAGCCTCGGCTTTGAACTTGACCCCCCTCTGCACCTGCCAACGTCACCACACAAATATCTGCACACTCCACTGAACAATTTGCCATCTGGCCACTTCCCTCCTGGCTCTCCCCTAACCAGGAACTGAATGAGAATTGGAAGATGTTCTACTCCTGGTCCTCAAGTGACTTGCTATGTAATCTTGGGAAGTTCAATATTTGCTGCCACAGCATCCTTGGGGATGAGTTTGAAATAATGATACTTCCCCAAAGGTACCTCTCACCACCTTACAGGCTTATCAGAATTTTAAAAATATGAAATTAAAGAGAAAGCCTACTGAAAACTATAAAACACCTAAAATATGAAATTATTATCACGTTATTTGTTATTTTTATTACTGTTCTACCATGACTAGATAGTACATTTCTAACCACAATCTGGGGCGACGAGAGGGCCATGGGCAGGAGCATGTGGCTGGACCAGCTTGGCCTGCCAACGTCCCCTGGTGGAGCCCCTGAGAGTCCACAGCCCACAGCAGATAGGACTGCAGGTGTGCAAATCTGAACTGCTCAGGTGCTGCACACCTGCGAGAAATTACTGTGGGAACCAATCTGGTTTTCTGTTTGTGTTACTTTACATGGGACTACTCAATGTCACATTTTCAAATTTCTCTGCACATACTTTCCTTAGAGGCAAGCAAGACATGGGCTTCTAAATAAAGGACAAAATCAGAATACGGTCGAACCGTATTGAGATGTCCTTCTTTCTCCTTTGAAATATATGCGTCTACCCAGGCAGCATGCAGAAGCCTTACAGAGGCGGTGGGTAGAATTTCTAAACAGCGCTTCCACTGGTTCCGTCAGTCCTGGCTTCAGGATGGAACCCCAGCAAGCCCAGAGGAAGGGTGCGGTGGTTCAGTGACAGACATCAGCCAGGATGCCTTGCTGCTGCCAAACGCACGATGTGATCACATGTTGACTCAGAGGGAGCAAAAACCAGCCCTTGGACCAAGCGTGGGAGCCTTAAAATACACAATGTGCAAACAACAGTGCAGGAAGAATCTATTTTGCATTTAAAAACCAGCAGAAGCCAAGAAGACAGAATTAGTATCTCCTGGTGCTTTCCACGTCTGGTGAATTAGAGGGAAATTTCATTTGGCTAAAAAGAACGCAGGATTAGAAACATCAGCAAATGTTATATTTATCCACTAGTTATTTCCTTCATTCATAAATCATTCGGTGATGGTCAGATTACTGACTGCGCTTCAAGCGCTTGGACCAGAGCTAGGTGCTGTGGGTAATGAATGAAGCATCACCCCAAACACAAGTAGCTCACACTCTAGTGGCAGAAACACATGGAAGCAGGTAAGTATAGTGCGATTTATTTATGTTCAATGGTAGAGATGGGCACAAGGAACTAAGGGGGCATTGAAGGGAACACGGGAGATAGAACAGGAGAAAAGCGTCCTGGAGAAAGAACACCTGAACCCAGTGTTCACGTGTGAGCAGGAGCTGGCCAGGTGCAGGGGGGCAGGGAGATCTCCCACAAAGAGAGCCGGCTTCAGTCACCAACTGAAGATGAAATGGAGAATGGCTTACAAAAGCCACAGCAGGCAGCTCTGCCCTCCTACGGGGGAACGGTGCACAGCAGGAGGGTGGGGAGGCAGATGGGGAGGGAGCTGGGGAGGCAGCTGGGGAGGCAGATGGGGCCAGAGCAGAGGAGGCTTTCTCAGAGGAAGGAGGTGACTGCACTTTATCCCCACTAGCCAGTGGTTTGCAGCTTGCCCAACTCTCGAGATAACTGATGCTTAGCCAGCCACCGTAACTTGCACAGCCCAGACCAACCGTTCTTAATGGTGCGGCTGACCAGGTGGCTATTTTTTGATTTTTGAGATGAAGTAAGAGTCTTTTATTCAGATTTCCAGAAGAAGAAATCTAGCAAGAAGATCAGCCTCTAACCTCCTCTCCCGGGGGCATTGTGGATAAGAGACCCCCACGTGGTTCTGTAAATACAACTCACTTGGCCACATGCACACATTTTACACACACTTTTCATGCTTTCTTGATCTCCCATTCTCCAGGGAACCCCTAAGTACCATTCACAACACTTTAGGATCAGCTGAGCTTGGAGAGAGGGCAACATGGCCCCAGATCGCAGACAGACTCCATATACATAATTCTGTTGTCATCAGACTTGGTCTTACGTCACTGCGTCTTCACTGGGACTTGAAGAACTAAAATAGCAGGTCCCTGGAGGGAAGTCATAGACTTTCTGATTGCCTGTGGGAACTTTTTCTTCCATTGCTTTTAAAAAGAATTTTACAATTAAAGAAATCGGGGTGCTTTAGAGGCATTCTTTGGTTATTATAAAAACCCCTACCTTGGCCTCGTATAGATCATAACCCTTCACACCTGTTATCACCCCTAATTAAGCCCCATGGGGTGGGGTGTGCAGAATCCACCATGCCCATTTCACACTAGAGTTCGAATGACTCATAGAGCTGGAAATTCCAAGGGCTACATCTGACTGAAGGCACGGCTGAGCCCAGGATTTCCAATTATGTCACTTCAATATCCAATACTTATCTCAGAGAAGTTAAACGTCTTGCCCAAGGTCACATAGTTCATCATGAGTAAGACCAGGATCTGAGCAACGGTCTCCAAACTCCAGATCTAATGATTTCTCACAGTTTCTTCTGGTAAAAAAAAAAAAGAAAGAAAGAAGCCAGAAGCTCCCTGCCTAGGATGGATTTTCCCCTGGTCTGCCTTCCCCTACTCCTGGTAGGGATCCTGTCACATTGCATTATAGCCATTTGTTCATTTATCTGTCTCCTTTGTCTTATTCCCCAGTAAATACATGTCTTTTTAGTTGAATTATCCTCAAAAATAATTTATTAATGGTTGGCTCAAAACATATTCTCCCTCACCACGCTGAGATAGAGAGAAAAAAAACACAAACACACGCAGAAATTCTCAGACTTATTTTCTCAGCCCAACAGACCCAAGAGGTACGTGTCTGTCATCATGGGCCAGGATGGGGATGAAGGGAAAGAAGGAAATGTCAGCTTCGTGTCCCGGTATTATGAGCTCAGCTGGGGCTGGGACCATTCAACTGTGAGAAGGACAGCAGGCTGGCCAACAATACCCGTTGTGCCTTCTTTAATAACAGAATTGCCGAGTTTTAGCTGGGCAGCCCATGTGGCCATGTGAATAAACTCTGGCCAATGGCACATGAACAGAAGTGACGTGTGGCACCCATAGGGGGAGCCCCTAAAAGAAAATGGGCATGTGCCTCCCCGACTCCTCCCCACCCCCATGTTAAGGGAATGACAAGAATTAATCATCTGCTCTGGACTCAGAGGAGGAAATTCTAAATGGGGGTCATTTTTGCTACTCTACAAGCCCTAGACCACTTTCCTCTGAGCTGTCAGAGGAGCGATAGGGAAGTTCCTGCTATTTGAGCCATTGTACCTTGGGGTTTCCTGGTCACAGCAGCTTGGCCAATATACTAACATGATATGTGCACTCGGAATGTCTTTCTTGCCAGAGAGAAGTTCAGGACCAAAGGGGAATAACTGAGAGTCACAGGAAAGGGAGTCAAAGAGGAATTAAGAACTCCGAGCTCCAGATCCGGCTGTGCCACGGAACGCCAGGACTTCCAACACCACAGACTGTTCGAGCTGCTGTTTGTATTGATATAAAGGAACTGCCACCCAAACTGCTAATATGCTCTCATTAGCTGACTTTTAAAATATTTTACATATGTGAAGTTGATAAGCATAGGGTAACTTCTGGAAGAATAGCAAAAAAATTGTTAAGAGTGGCTGCCTCTGGAGCTGGAAACTAAAGAACTTGCATTTGGTGCCTTTTGAATGTTAGTACTTGCAACTATTCAAAAAAAAGCCATATTTAAAACTTAAAAAAGTGAGCCCATCTAAGATAAATTGCTAGCAGTGGCTAGAATTTTAGCTATTAACCCTTCACCTCACATGAATTAACTTCACCATGTGTGAGGGATCAGAGCCCAATAGCGGCACAGTGAGAGAAATAAGCAGCATTTTTTAAACCATTGTATCAATGACTGTGAAAGCAAAGCTACTTTTGGACATACATGTCCATAGCTTTCAAATAATGTGCAAGACAAATCAGAGCTTCCTCCAATACATTTTTTGTTTCTTTCCAGGGGAAGCAGGAATCAATCGGCAGTAACCTACCACCCTTGAAACTCCTGTTCTCCCCCTATACATACCCTCATCATCATTGTCATCATCATCATCATCATCATCATCATCATCTGTAAAGGTCACCCCCCAATGAAGGGCTTGCCAAGGCAGGGTGCAGACAGCTCAGCCGTGACCCTCATTACCGTGATCCATGCTGCCCGCCATCCTTCATTAGCGCCAAAGTCAATATTTCATCTGGAGCGAAAATTAAGCCATCGCCCCTCCTGCGAGCAGCGCTACTCCAGAAATTAAAATTTTACATTAGGCCGGAGGAGGATCACTTAGCATTTGAAAGCACTTCCCCTTGTGACCTTGAGCTTTTATCGCTTTGGGAGCCAAAATAAAATCTCCGAGGCAAGATTTATGAATAAATAATTAAGCATGAAAATAAAATCAGCACGGAAAAAGAAGTGGAGCCTTTCCATTTATGGTCAAAGTTTCTTTTGTGGGTGTTACCCTCTCTTTGGGGCACGAAGTGTTTTTAAGGAAAAAAGAAATTCCAAGATGTGCTGGCCTGACCTCAACACAGGAGCCTGTCTCTTTTCTGTGTCTTCCTGGGTCCTCAGAAGGTGCCCAGGTCCCCCAGACGCAGCGGCAATGACAACACTCACTCTTCTCCATCCATGACACCTTGTCCTGCTCAGGGTTGGCTTCTCCCCACCCCACTCCTCCCTTCCCAATGAGAGCATGGGGCAAGTTGCCAGGGGTTGACCAGATAGCCCTGTTCTTCCCCAAGAAGCCAGTGGTAAGGGTCAACAGTATGATTGGGGTCCTTCAGAGAAGACCCCGGGGCTCAGAGTCAGGCTCTTTAAGAGCAACTCGTCGAATGAGACAAAAATGATGACACTGGGCAAGGTTCAACCCACTTTCCAGGCAACTTGGGGGGAAAAGTCACAAATAGAGAGAGCTCCTTCCTTCCTTTAAATGGAAATGAATCATTCAGAGACACCAGCCTGCTGTCTCCAGCTCTGATCCGGAGCACTCTCTAAAAAGCTGGGTGTGCCTTCCCTGCTCTAAAGTGCTTGCTGCCTTGTGAGCTGCCTGTCCTCATCCTCTTTCTAGCAACTAAAACTTTCTTGGGATGACGAGAGGAACCCAAAGAGATGAGGTCCTGCTGCCCCTCGGAGAGGCAACAGGAGCACCAGACCTTCTGCCAAATGACACAGAGCCAAGGGACCTCCTGGGCGCTGCCTGAGGTCCACAGTCCATAGGGACCCATGAAAGCCCCTGAACTCCTTCATCCTAAATCAATGCTTTTTATTTTTTATCGTCACGGCTCCTTTTGGTTTTTTGGAAACTGTTCAATGCGCCTCCCTGCTGACTCATTTTAGTCGTGTATTCTCAGAAGGAAAATAACAGATCAAATGATTCTGAAGTCCAGCCACCTGTCAAGGACCCGGAAAGGCCTCCCAGCCTCCTGCCTCGGCCCCAAGTCCTTCCCAGGAATCAGGGGGTACATGAGCCTCCACTGCAAAGCAGCCTGGGTCTAGAAAGTTCTCTGTGCCTCTGTTCCACACACCTGCAGGCTAATGGCAGCTCTGTTCCTGGGGAAGAAAACAGCAGAAACACTGTCTAATCAAAAAAAAGAAAAAGAAAGAAAATGTCAAGTGGAGATTAATGCTCTCACAGCTCCCATTCTCCACCACCGAGAGTGAGGTTCATTTTAAGAAGAATTTCCTCCAGCAATTGTGTGGTCCCTCCGGGTTCTCCTGCCTTCAGGATCCAGGATCCCCACTGCTTCAGCAGGTGACTGGGGTGGCCTGGCATCTCCGTGACATTCCCTTACATTGATTTCCACCTTGGAGACTCTCCAATATTAGCAGAAGCACTCTAAACCGTAAAGCACGATACCAACTGCAATGTGTTCATGTGTGCAACAGAAGGATCGCTTCTGTTCTGGATTCCAGGCAAACTGAAACTGCTGCTATCTCATTCTTAAATCATATTTTCACATTTTTGCCTTACATATGTTTAAGCATAGAATTTATGTATCATAAACTGCAAATATTGAAAGGGTACACTTTCATGAGTTTTAAACAAATGTAAACACCCATAAAACCATGCCTTTGATTAAGATAAGAAACATATCCAGCACTCTCAAAATTTTTCTCAAGCCCTTCTTAAATCAATGTAGCAGAACAGCACTGATTTCTAACCCTGGATGTGGCTATATAACCTACTACGTGACCTTGAGCCTCTTTGTAAGTCTTCATCGCCGCACAGGTTAAATGAGGGTATTGGGCTAGATGACCCCACCTGGTCCTGTAAGGCCAGCCTTCTGGGAAACTCATCTTGAAACTGACCTTCAAGGACAGAAGTCACCCATGAGTGACATCATTGTTCTCTCTGCCCACAGAATTCCTCCTCAGGCTATGACACAACACACAGCATCACAGGAATGAAATCCTTTCTAACCAAATTCCACAATTATGATAATAAAGGAGTCAGGATTTGGGAGGAAGTGACATGATCAAGAAGAGATTTTTTTAAAAAAAGAAAGGCGTACTGAGCTCCCACAACCTCCCGGTCCCTCTTTTCATGCCCCAGAGCTCTTTGAGGCAGATGCTATTATCTCCCCATTACAGATGTGGAAACTGAGGCACAGATGGGTCCTGCCACGCGGGCAGAGAGGGGCTGACCCAGGTTGCTGTCATTCCGTGTCCATCACTCTTCACTACCCTTCACAGAGCAGCTGACCGGCTGTTTACTAGCAGTGGACGCTCCTCCTGCCTCCACATGGACTCCTCTCTAGAGAGCACTTTTCTTTTATTAGTTTCAAAAATGAATCAGCGTTTTTAGTGCCCAAGCTCTAGAATCAATTAAGCATTTTAATCAGAGATGAGTTACCCGAAGCTGCCCGTAGACTCATTCCCAGGCAAATACTCTCGCCCATGGCTCATCACTTCTAATAAGACAATAACAACACTTTTAGTCCTACGCTCTGCAGTTAGCAAGTCGTTCCTAATTGCCCACATCTGCGACAGAAATCTCTTTATTAGGCCTGAGCTCATGCCGTCCTAGAACCTCTGATATGATTCACAAATTCCCTGGGACAGGGCGTGTCAAGATGAGAGCAAACAGGGAAACGTGTATGTTCTCTGTGCAGACAGCCATGTATAAGACGTCACCTTTCACATGGCTGTGACCCAGCCAGGGGCTACTGGCCACCATTCAGAGCTGAGTTCCAGAGACGCTGAAGTTTTCTTTTTCTTCTTCCATCTTTCTCACAGCACATTCCCCACTCCCTGGGAAAACAACTGTAGGGTATTGGGTTATTTTCTGGGTCAGCCTCACCCTACCTAGTCCCTGTTACTAGTCAATTCCCATTTCAAGAACAAAGTAGCCCTGTGGCTCCTGTTCCCTAGTAACACACCGTGGGAGTTCAGGCAACACTCTGACCAACCGATGGATTATTGCAGACAGTAACCATCTAGACCTGATACACGTCTCTCCCTAAGACACCGCCCACTTCATCAGCACATGAACTGGTCAATTACACTTTGAATAAAGGGGATGCCTGTCCCCTGTGCCAGTGTTTGGACAAGAAAGCCACCATGGGGAAGGAGAGTGTATTCAGTTTTGAATGTATAACTGAGCTCCCCTGACAAATAATGCAGGGAACTCTGAAAGCCGAGGGAACCACTCTATCCAGCCCCCAGTTCCTCCAGAATAAATCCCCTTCCCCTCTGAAATGGTGGTGAACTCTGCAAAACTGTTCAGAACATCTTGGAATAGTTCAAGGGTAGCTGTCACTTTCCAGATAGGCTTTCTGGCGGATGTTAAACTACAAGAATACAAATGTGCTCTGACCACAAAACATCCACGTAGCAGCTCCCTGCAGCATCCCGGGGAGACTGGAACTACCCAGGCACCTTCTGTGCACCTGTTCTTCATCCATTCCAGGCCATCTGCTCCTGTGGCACTGCCACTGAGCTGAAAGTGTGCCCTCTCCCCTGTGATCAGCTCTCAAGTGAGCAGTTAGCACTCACCCCTGAATCAGAGGGGACTCGTTAATCCAAAGGGGCGTGCTGTGTGCTCAGCCACGCCTTGGCAGGCTGCAGCACTTGCGCACTGCTCGGAGATGCAGACGTGGGGACATTTCTGCTGTTTCCTAGCCTCACCAGATCTAGAAGAGCATGAAACCTAGCAAACAGTAGCCTCCCCTCCCCCCAGTGCATGGACCACTCCCCAGCTTCATGTCCCACGAGTGGTCTCTTCTGACTGCCTACAGCACACAAGGTCTTCATTCACTCAGGAAACATGAGCCGGCCCCTGTGTGGGCTCTCACACACCATCCTCACCCCTATGGAGGGGCAGGGGCCAGGAGAGCTGCTTGGACAAGTTCTCACAATGCCAAAGGGATTCAAATTTGGACTTGAAGTCATCTCCCAACGAAGTCATACATCAGTCAAAAAGAAGCACTGAATGATTGAGAGGAGAAATGCATCGCTCAGAGGTAAAGTCATGTCCAGTCTTCGGAACATACCACCCCGATGCACTAGGAATTGTAATCAAGTCGTCATTAAGCTCTCAATAGAAAGAATTATCTTGGGTGTTGTGCTTTGTAGCATTAATTTGTTCAATTTAAATCTCTAAAATAGACTACAAGAGGCTTCATACTTTTATGTTTTAATATACTGGAAGCATTTAAAAATGAAAGGGAATTGGACCTCTCTGAACCCCTGTAGGAGAGAGAAGGGGGAAGACAAGTGACCAAGAGTCTATAATCTACAAGCTCGGCCACCCACTTGTCACTCCATTTCCCTCCAGGGCCCCACTGAGCAGGAGCCCCACCGAAGAAATTCCTCCCTGATCTGAATATTCGCCCTTTCCCTGTGTCGGGATGTCTTCTGGAGGCTTCTAACAAAATGGTACTCTGAGCAGATAATGTATCTTTAAATTCATGGTCAACTTGGAAAGAAAGAAGTCCCAGGAATACAGAGGGGTCCAAGCCAGACAGCCAATGGGAG
This sequence comes from Micronycteris hirsuta, assembly GCA_004026765.1. Taxonomy (NCBI): domain Eukaryota; kingdom Metazoa; phylum Chordata; class Mammalia; order Chiroptera; family Phyllostomidae; genus Micronycteris; species Micronycteris hirsuta. The sequence goes on from PVJI01003272.1 coordinate 18,171, forward strand.
CTGACCTCTTGGGCTTTTTCTGTGCACCAAACACTTAGATGGGCATCTTTACATGTAAAACTTTTCTGAGGTTTAATTCCTCCCCCCAAGCCCCATCCCTGGCTTCTAGGACAAATTCAAAGAAGAAGTGTTCTTCATTTGTCTGTGTCATATCTGTGGGTCCTCCTCATGTGCTCTCAGCATTGCCACCCATGTCTTTATTGGCATTAAATGTTAATGTATGGGCTGCCAACGCAAGCCCATGCTATATGTACCACAGCAGAAATTGCTTTCTGTAGATAGGTGACCAAACATTGACGTGGCCTTTTCCCCAGCTCCTGGCATAAACAGCAAGGAGCCCACAGCTCTGGGACCCTCTGTCCTGGAAGGTATCTCATCCTATGGGGACACATGGACCTTATCTCTATGAAGAGAAAGGAGAAGGGGGGGAGCCCATCCATTCACTTTATCCTTGATCTTGACTCGACTTGTTTGTTGGCCTAGCGGTACACCCAAGTGAGAGCCACCTTAAACGAAGTGTTCAGGCTCAGACTCTCCCCGTGATCTGACCTGGCTCACCAACCATCTCCTCTTCCCCGCACCCGCTGTCCTCAACCATTCTCTGTGTGGCCGACAAAGTCTTGTCATCAACCCGGTGTCCTTCTTCCTGCTAACACAGCCTCAAACTTGGAACAGCAGCATGCTCCGCTCCAGAATTACGGTTACTTTAAGCAAAACCTCACAATCCCATTCCTCAGGATCCAAGCCTCCCTGTGGGTGACGGCCGGCCCCGGTTCTAGTCACTTAGATGGAGGTGGATGGGGCACAGTTCTGGGAAGGTGCTGGCATTCTCGATGAGAGAGACAGACATGGCTATAGTTGCTTTGCCCTCTCTCCCTGCCATGAACACGGACGTCATGGCTAAAGCTGCCACTCCAACCAGGAGGAATCAAACCAACCAGGAAAGACAGAGAGGCTGGAGAGAAAGAGATTAGGTCTTTGAGGGCATGGCTGAGCTGCTGCTTCCACCCCAAATTTCAAAGCTCCAGACTTAGTAAGATAATTACATACACTGACCACTTACACGTCTATTCATGGGACATGCTGGTCAATGCAGCCAACAGTATCCCTAACTAATGTGCACTTTTATTCTTGCATCACACTGAGGGCCACCACGTATGGTTCATGGTACCGCCAAGATGACGAGGGTCCTAGAACACTTATCACAATATTCAACTTTTTGTTTGTTTCATTATATATCACCCATATCTTCTCCAGAACAAGGTCTGGGTTGTTTGCTCCTATATTCTCAACATCTAGAAAATTATTACAAGTAGTTGTTGATAGAATTTTGGACTCTTTCTCTCTTTTTGCCTCTTTTTCTTTTCTTTTTGCAGTAAACATATCGATTCTCAAAAAATGATAAAAATCATTATTTTAATAGTGCGGGCACGGTGCCCAACATCATGTGCCACTCCTTTTGCTAAATTGACTGCCTTGTTGCAACCCATTGCAATATTTTCATCCCCATCCCACCGTATTCTCTCCCTACTCCAAGGCACCCACCAACTTAACCCATATTCCCACATATGACTTGAGTCGCAATAACAGATATCGCAGGGCACACGTGACTCTACTCAGAAGAGTCCTGAGACCTCCCTCCAAGGAGACATCATTCTCCATTTCTTTAACAGTCCCTTGAATGATGCAGCATCCTCGCCCATTTATTAACAAGTGACGCCACTGAACACACAAAGAATGAATCAAAGAAGACAATGGCCCCAGGTCACAGGCAGCTACTGAGAAAGACATTAATCATACATTCATACATACAAATGCATAATTACTTTAACTACAAGTGTGGTGAAGGAGGGGTGCTTAGGGCAGTGAGAGCCAAGGAAAGGGACCCATCCGTTGTCAACAGTCCAGGCAAGACATGTGGTGGCTTAGTGTAGGGTGGAGACGGTATAGGAAGAAGTAGACCAGAGACATACTTGGAAAGGAAAATCAAAAGGACTTAGTGATGAACGGGTTATGGACAATATAGGAGAAGGAGTTTTGTAGGATGACTCCTAGGATTTCGGCTTGCACAGTAAGGTTTGTGGATATAATAATCTCAGGGACCCTGTAGCTGTGGGGCAGTGGGTGTGTATGTGTTCATTCTGATGCCAAACAAATTAGTTTAGGCATATTCTGGATGATCCATATGACCACTCCAAGTTCAACAACTCCACATACCAGAGCCCATGTTTGTGTTTGCCTTTGGGAATCCTGTGAGCACCAAAGGTCACCTGGGGTGACCACATTTAAGGGCTAATGGATAACGAATAAGTTCACAGCTATGAGTTTGGCAGACCAGCTAACTGGCTTTACCTGCAATGCCAACGGTGCATTCTTTGACCAGTTACAAAGACCTTCAACTAGTTACAAACCAGTGATTCTTTCCCCAGCCGAAAAGATCAGATTTTGAAGAATGAAAACATTTTCATTTCTTAAGATGGTAAATGAAGTCTTGGTATTGTCCTTATGAAAACTTCAAAGTAATTAATGCTTCTTTCATTGTCGCAGACTAACTGGAAAAATCCAGAAGGGTTGGTGCTCCCTCCAGCTGTACCCATGGAGGTCTCTCCTACCCTGAAAGGGCTGGTCCTCCTGGACCTGGGGTCATTTTTATTTCTTTGCACCTTCAACTCTCTGATAGGTTTTTAAATGACTGTTTGGTAACTAACCCAGCTTCCTCATGCCATTGGGATCAGAGTCACATTCATTTATAACTTTCTAAAGCCAAACTGTGAATTTGTACATAACTTTTTTAATTTGTTATGCTTACATTTTAATAAAAGCTATTACATAATACATTTATAGCGACCTTTTTGCTCCTCCCCTTCTTCTCCTATTATAATCAAAATAACTGGAGGCAGCATTGGGCTCTGAGAGAACTCTTCTTTGAGGTTCCTCTTACGTGTGAATGACAGGAGACTAGGTCAATCTGCTAATTATGCATTAGCCAGTTTTCTGCACACCAGCCCATAAGCACCATCTGTACATTCCTTGTTCTGGTCTATGCTCTTCTTCAACTTCTCTGTCCTCCTGTTGCCCTGGCTCCACCCCCATTCTGGGCCAACTCAGATGGGACAGTCTTCTTTCCATCCCCAGATCAGACTCACTAAAGCTAACAATAAACACATGAGTAAATATGGATCCTCTTTCCTGTGATGCTAACGCTTCCTGTACCGGACCGGATCTCACTCCCCATCGCACGGATTTCTGGGGAAACAATTCTCCAGTCCTAGTAGGATTGAACCAAACGGACCTGAAGTCTTCGTGTTAACACTGTTCGTGTTAGAATTGGAAAAAATTAACAATGGTTCTTTTCCTGGAGAAAGGAAAATGCGAGATACTCTTTCATGAGGAATTGAGCATCTTTTTCCAATTCCCCTCCAGGAAGTCCTGTCAACAAACTTGAAATGCACACTGCTCTGCAGATGGTGTCAGACTCGCAGCTCGTCCCCCGCGCTCATCGCTAAATGTAGTGAGACATTCCTTTGTCTCTACATCAGATGCGGACTGAGGAGCCAAGGCCTGGGAGAGTAGAAATATTTTCATATGAAAAGGAATTAGAACCTGATCTGCTGCTCTTTCACCCAGATGTTTGCATCGCTGCTATTTTTTATCGAGTCCCCTGCAGACTGATCTTCAAAACGATAAATGGTACTGAGATGCTTTATTTGCTTTTCCCATCATGATTTTTTAAATGCCTAGCACTCATGAAATAGCAAGGCACATACCTTTATAACTAGCTGAACCCAAGGTGATTACGTTATCTTCCCTGCCCTGGGCGGTAAAGCCAGGCCAGGTGCGCCCAGGGCTGAGAAGGCCAAGGTTGGGCTGGGTTTGAGCTGACAGATTTATGTCCTAAAAAGAAGGAGGTAGAAAAACTAGTAAAGTGGTATAAAACACGTCCAAATAAAATGCTCAAGGTTCATTCCGGTGCAACCAAGTCCATTGTCAGGACTAAGGACGAGCTCAGGAAGGCAGGAGCCAGGGAGATAAAAGAGTGGAGCAGTTTATGAGAAGCCAAGCGGGGGCATGGCCGTCTGTTCCAGGGCATCCACGGTGAGCAGAGCAGTGTGCTGGTCAGCACTGGTCACATGTCACGGGGACACATGGGCTCATCGGAGGAAGTGAGCTCACTGAGGGTGGGAGAGGCCCCCACATTTCCACACTGGAAGCAGAGGGGTCCTCACTTTTCTTCCAGACTGGAAATCCTAGATGTTTCGTTGGCACATTCCACAGGAGTCGGTGGGGTTGAGGGACACCGCTACCTGTCTCCTTCAAATGGCAAGGATTTACATAAAAGAATCCATCTGTTCTCCGGGGGTGTGGCTCACCTCTCTCCCCAACCCCCACTGGGCACCTTTGTTCCGATGACAACCTCTTCAGCTCTAGTTCTGATGTGCCCAATGGGCCCTGTAGCAGACTCTCCGATCCCAGATCAAGCACTTTCTCTCCATCTGAGGTGGGAGGACCTACCACAGACCCCAGGAGCAGCCTCTAACCAATGGCTGATGGAGGTGGAGGTAAAAATACTCCAGCTCCCTCCCCTCATCATCAGGACACATCTGAGGTGTGACCTACACTGTCCCCACAGTTCCCTGCAAAACCAGCCAAATTCGTTTTCCATAAGACATAATAACTTCACACCCTCACTCGCTGCCCCTCATTCCCAGACCTACCTCTCCACTTCCCTCTGGCTTTTCCTGTTTCATGTACTCATAGCTGTAAACCTACAGTTTATTCTTATATTATCCTTTATTCACTATTGTATTATTCTCCATATGAACTTAATGATAAACTTACTTTGCCATACCCTGCATATCCTTCTAAATTATTTTTAGACAAACTCTTGTCTAAACTCTTGATACTACTAAGAAATCAAAGCTAAGAGATCCAGGTATATAAGAAACAATTTGACAAGACATGTTCGCATAGACAGGGTTCAGCCCAAATAACGCCCCATTTTTATTACAAAATATTTTATCACAAAATCATAGGCATGTAATTCTGTAATATGACAATATCCCTCTCAAGAACACCATAAGACATTTTAGGTGAAATGTTCAAATTAAAACTAAATTATAACACCCATGTTATTACCCTACCAATAAAACTCAAGCAGGCATTACGTCTGGTGGACCCTGTGCTTTCCAAACAAGCACGGAAAATAGTGAGATGTGGGCAGACACAGAAAATGCTCTGAGAAATTTGTAAAGAATGTTCTGTTTCACACTTCTCCGGCTCCAAAGAAGGAGGGATATAGGCAAAAGGCTTCTCTGTTTTCCAAGTTCCACGCCCCCATGTCCAATGTCAACACTTCCCTCCTTTCACAGCTGCAAATCACCAGCTGCGAGTTTAGAAAAATCTGAACAGGTGGGAAAGGAACCGCACTGCATGTCTCTGCCTCAGTGAACGGCCAGCAAGACCTGGGCGGCCTCAGCACAGCTGGGCCTTTAGCTCTTAAGACAAAAAAAAAGACATTTCAGTGAATAAAATCCCCGCTCCTACGGGGGCATTTCCACTCTGTACATCACTGACACGGGCATCAAAGTCACTCCAAAGAAAACACACACAGCCACTAGCCAAGGTCAACTGCTTCCTTTTGGCTGACTTAGTCCCCTTGCTATTACCACTGTCAAACTCATATTCTTACTGTCACCCTCTCGACAGCACTGTCACTTCAGATGTGCCAGGACAAAGCAGGTAAGCAGAAAGCAGTCAGAGCAGACATATTTCTGTTCAGGGCCATTTGGAAGTATCTTGTTACATGAAAGGTCCCCCTAATTCAAGTGACAACTTGTGATACAACTCCCTTCTCTCGCTCCCTCTCTCTCCCTCTCTCTCTCTCTCTCTCTCTCTCCCCTCCTCCATGTTGTTGATGGATTTATACTGATTTATATGCACTCTCTCCTTCATCATCCTCTTTGTCATGAACAATCCCCAAGGGTGCATTTGTTTACTCACTCAACAAGTAGTTATTGAGTGCGTGTCACATTTCAAGCACTATGCTGGGCACTGCAGAGAAAATATGGGCAGACTTGGTTCTTGAGTAGACTGCCTAGGGAACAAGACATATATTGAACAAGAATTATGCACACAATTCCATGTGTAAATACAATGACCCCTCTGACCCATGCTCTCAGGGAGAACTGCAAGGTGCTATGAGAGCACATAACTGTGGAAGTCCCCATCCCTATATCTTTGGGGAACTCAGAAACAGCTTTCCTGAGCAAGAGGCATTTCAGCTGTAGCCCAGAAGATGAAAAAGGAAGTCAAGCATAGAGGGACAGTGGGCAGAGAGGTGATGGGCAACAGCATCCAAAATAAAATAAACTCTGGGAAGGACCCGAGGCAGAAGGGGCTGGGCTTCTTGGAAAGAGAAAGGCAGGGAAGCTGTAGAATGATGGCCAAGGGGGTGGTGGAAGACGGGGCCAGGGAGAGACACGGCCGGCTGGTCCTGGGCTGTGTTCCTGTGATCTGACAGAGGCAGATGCACCTGCATTTTGAAGACCGTGAGCTTTGACTGTAGTATGGATGAAGACTTTCATATGGAAATTCTACTATGAAATGCACAGGCCAGAGAACAATGTGAACATTTCCCAAAACACTTCAAACTTCTCCAAAAATACCTTTGCCTTTTATCGGTATAGGTGGGGGCATTTGGCTTTTATTTGGTCTTTCAACTAAGACAAGTTCTAACATCATTCCGAAGCATCAAAGCCAAGCATATAAATGCTACAGGAGGCAATACAGCCATTCAGACAACAGTGAAATAGAAGAAAATCTCCCCACTTACAGTGGTCGCTTAGTGCTACCAGACTTGTCCAGAACAGACTCAATTTGATTTATCTCTGCAGACATTGTGGTTAAATAACAGGAAACTTCGGATTAGACTCATTAGTTACAGTCCTCAAAGTTGACATCACAGCAGAAAACTTAGAAGGGGAAAGCTTCTCCATGAGAAATCCAAATGAAATACCTAAAAGGACACTTTCCTAAAAGCTACTATCTGGTGTTGGAACTACTGGAACTAAAACACTTTAGAAAATAACAAAAAAACTAAGAGGGTCATCGGGGCAACTGTGACTTGGAGCAGGAGGAAGGGCACCCAGAAACATTCCTTGAACACACCTCATTGGTTAGGTGAGAGGAATCTGTATTTTATCCAGACTCGCACACATCCCCACCTTGTCTTGGGGTCCGTCACCTCGGTAAGCACTCAGTCACAACCAAAAATGGAGTCCCCCCAGAAGAAAGCAATGAGCCATGAGTGACAATTCCAAGGTAAACAAAGATGGTTCCTATGGCAACAGAGTCCCCATACTATTTCCCTGATGCATTGGGCCGGCACGCAGGGACACATTAAAAGAGTCTAGAGTTCATAGAAGGGAACTTGATTGTAAATGCAAACTGAGTTCCCAGCCCGTATGGGGGAACACACTTACACACCCCTCAACATCCCCCTGGGAAAATGCAGCCAGTCTCCACCTCTTTTCCTGTCACCAAAATGATTCGTCCACTGCAGAGAAAGGAGACAACCAAGTTCTGTCATGGCACAGAACAAGCAGCACCATTTTAATCAAAGCATGCATCAAGATAACAACTCCTGCTTGCGGAGGAGAGCTGAGGACGGCAGGACAAAGGCAGCTACTGTGAAACACTGAGACTCACTGGAATCAAAGCGTTGTCCACATCTGGAACGGAAACACCGCTGGAGGGCTATCGCAGTCTCGAAATCGTTGTCTTTTAATGCAGAGTCGCAGGGGTCCTTAGGACAAAGAATGCGTGTCTGTCTGCCTGATAAAACCTAGACGAGTGTTTTTGCCACAAGCGTTCATAAGTTATTGTTGAATGGACAGTTCACATCAGAAGATCCTGTGTGTCTTGCTGTCACCTGGATCTTTGCTGTCTCCAAACGTGGTGTGCAGATGTAGACCTTCAAGGAACACTTGGACGACCCCAAGCAACATGGCATTTTGCTAGAGATACCAGAAAGAAGGAGGTACCACATTCTAAGTGAGCGACTGGACCACACAAGAGGCCCGGGAAGCCTGCTGTCCTACCCATTATTAAGGTCGTAAACCTGAGACTGGATAGCGATGCACTGCTCGTAGCTTGGATGACCAACTAACCAAATCACGATGCTGTCACTTGCACATCTACTACCAAGTTCATTCTTTTGTTGTAAACGATGTTGTTAACGTTAATGACCATGAATCACTGAAAATGGTTTAAATTTAAAGTCTTTCAACTCATCACTTTTCTGTGCAGCCAGTCACAATGAAATCAAGGTACAAAATCTTTGTTGAAATAGCAGAATGATTCTCCAGGAAAACAAAAGTAAAAAAACCAAGATCTATAACTCTTGAATTTGCTAACAGTTTTTCCTGTGGCTACAAATGATCCATATTTACTCTATGTCGCTAACCCTCGTTCTGGTGCATACAGATGGGTCTCCTTTGTCCTGGCCAGACGGCTCGGTTGGTTAGAGCATCGTCCCATGCACCAAAAGGCTGTAGGTTTAATCCCTGGCCAGAGCACATACCTACGTTGCAGGTTCAGTCCCTGGTAGGGGCGCATACAGGCGGCGACTGATTAATGTTTCTTTCTCACATCCATGTTTCCTTCTCCTTCTCCCTCTTTCTCTTTCTCTCTCTCTCTCTGTCTCCCCCCACCCCCCTCTCTAAAATCAATAAACATATAAAAATCAAAAAGAAATGGGCCCTGTTTGTAATCTCGTGCATTGGGAGCCCAGTGTTGTCAGGACTATGTAAGTAGCCCCATCTCTTGCATGTGACCCCCCAGCAACTAGGGGAAAGGTCTGTCCACAGCAGACAAATTCTACACAGGGACTGATACAGCCAGTGGACCAGGGAGAAAAGTACCCTTCATTTCAGTGCTTTCTTTTTTAATTTATGTTTTATTGTATTTTTTTCCATTGGTGCTTTCTGGATTCAACAGAACACCAGTGTGCATTTCCCAGCATTGACGTGATCATAACCACAAGTCAAACTGGCGGCTGAATAACTATGGCTCATCATCCAGCTCTGCCAGGCCCAAGGGTCAAGGACAAATTGCCTCTTCTCACTCTACAGGCAGAGAAAGGAAGGAAATGACATGACACCCCACCACTTAACGTGACATCAGCGGAGCCCACAGCCAGTGACATAGTCATCGGCAGTAAATTACGCTAGTGGTCTCCACCACAAAGAATTTGAAGACAATAGAAAATGGAGGTTTACCATTGAGGTTAAAAAGACTCATCTTCACACTTTCCCATCTCAGTGGGGAAAGGACCAGCAGCTTCTGCTGCTTAGGAATCCAGAGAAGAAAGTCCATGGGTTAGAACTGAGTTCTTGCATCTGCTGCATGTCCAAGGCACAAACGTAGGAAACAATCCTCTATCTTGCAAAATGCAGGGGGGGAAAGTGCATTTTGGAAAACAGGAGAGAGTCTTCACGTCACTGCCTATGAGGAGGTCACACACAACATGGCTCTCTTCATTCTGTCATGTCCTAGACCCCGATGCGCCCCTGACCGTGACCTGTCCCTTTCTCCGCGCATTAAGTGCCTTGTTCCTCAGGGAGCAAGACCTGCTGAAGCAGAGGTGAGCATCCTTTTGGTTCCAGGAGCACAGAGTGGCTCCATTAGTTTTCAGGAGCTGACAGCAGGTCGGAGACTCCCCAATTCCATCTGAGACTGAAGAGACCTCACGGATGCCTCCATCAGAGGTTGCGGCGGAATCACCGACAGAGGAAAAACACCTCCACATCGGGAAACCCGAGGGCAGACCCTAGATGGAGGGAACCACAGCTCTGGGGAAACAACCTGTCCGCCATGAAACGCTTAGCCTTGCTTTCCTCGCGCTGACCTGGGACCTTGAGTCATTTCCTTTTAAATGTCTTTTTTTTTTCCTATCACAAATGATTACAGATGCAAAAAAATTTTACAAGTTTTCTGGCTGCCGTAGCCTGTATTTGAAACAATGTCTAAGGGTTTGCACAAAGCTCAAGCGATTTACAAATGCCAAATAAGAAGGTCTCATACTTGTGATTATTTGAATACACCTTTCTACGGGAGCTTCAACATGATAAAATCTTAGTTTCAAAGGGACCTGTAGGTACATATAGAAGAACTGTTTCCTAGCTCCTCTTTTTGAACTTGGCATTCAAAAAGCCTGGGTTACCCAGTGCTTGTCATACCACTGCTTTCCTTCTGGGTCTGATGGGGCCACAGAACAGAACCAGTCACGAGGCTTGTGGTCCAGCTGGTAGTAATGTCACATTCTGGGTTTAGCAGCCAGAACAACCCCCAGCCCAAGGCTCTGCAGGGCTCCATGCTGCCTGCACTTGACCCAACAAGGCAGCAACTAGACAAATGGTCTGGTTGTGCCAGCTGAGGGGGGAAAGATGCCCTGAGGTAGACGGCCACACACCTAGCCAACCCGTGGAAAAGTTCTAGACTTGGGAATTGCCCAAAGACCTGGCTCAAATGGCATTCAATCAAAACCTAGCCTCCCTGAGGGTCTCCGTCACAGGAACTGGGTATAAAAGTCGGGTCGGCCATCACTGTTGGGTTGGTGATGACGGCTCATCTTTTCCTTTACGACAGCCTTTCAGCCCCTCCGTCAATCCACACCCTTCGGGCTGCCCCACCGTGATGCCTTTTCCCTGTTTAGGACGTTCCTGAATGATCATGTGTAGCTAGATTTTACACAAATACACTTTGGGGCGGTGTAGAAAGGAGAGAAGAAGAAACGCTGCATGTAATTTGACCATCCCCATCAAGGGTGGCCCTGCCTGGTGCTCCAGGCTGGGGCTGTGTGTGTCCCCTGAGGCCAGAGAGTGGCAAAGCCACTGGTCAGCTCCCTCAAGCGGGAATATGGAGGATCTGGGGCTCACTCTGCAGTCCAGAGGCCTTTTCTGTAATGCGTATGACCGATTCTTTGTAATAATCAGATGTGTGAGTGTGGCTCTTTAAAATACCGCTCAGCCACACCTAAGGAATAAGCAAAGAAAAGCCAAAAATATGGGCGGAGATAAGGACAAGGAGGCCCCCATCCGTGCCGAGCCTGCCTTACCCAGTTACAGCAAGACCCCTGCTAAGTCAGCCTGCTGGGAATCACCCCCCTAGATATCTGACCGCCCTGGCCTGCCTTCAGCAGGGTCCTGTCAATTTGGTTTAGCCAGAATCCCCCACCCTTCATGTCTCCTCCTAGTAATTTTCCATCCACTGACCCCCCTCCCCCTGCTCAACAGCTATAAATACCCAGCTGTCTTTGCTGAGTTTGGACTTGAACCCAGCCTCTCTCCCCTGTTGTAGCAGTTTGCCACTGCTGCGACAGTCCTGAACAAAGCCTCCCTCGCCATGCTATCAAGTGCCACCGCAGTTTTTTTACCACAGGCAGACCCTCCAGGAGGCCCACTAGAACACGTGTCTTCAGGATGTGTGTTTTCCGCTCATCCACTGAGGGTCCAGCCACTGTGGAGGATCAAGGGCCAGTGAAGCCAGGGGCCAGAATCTGACCATCTGGGCTGAAACTAAGTTCTGCCACTTACTGTGTGAGCATCAGCAAGTCGCTTGCTCTCTCTGGGCCTGTTTGCTCCTTTGTAAAATGGAGGTGATAAGAGCAAGTCCCTCGATGTCACAGGAAGAAATGAGATATATCACATGCCAAATGCGCACCTAGTGACTGACGCGGGAAACCACAGAATGAGTCACAGCTACATCGCTGACACCAACACACTGCTAACACTGTCAGCAGAAGACGAAGTGCGTGTGCCCTCTCGCACACCCACCCTACCGTGGGGGTTACTCCACCTACAGGTGCTTTCACAAGTGTGTACAGAGACAGGCACCCAGACAGAGATCGCGGCGTTGCCTGTAACAGCAAAAGCCGAGGCAGGACTACGTGCCAAGGGCTTGGTAAAGGGCTGGTTAAAACCATTCGGGAATCTCCACACTGTGAATTATTGCAGAGCCTCCACAAAGAAACCCAACTGCATTACATAACCAAGGTGGAACTCTCTCTGAGATGTGGTGGTAACCTTCTTTAAGCAAGATGTAAACATTAGAAATACCATATGCTACTCTTTCTGTAAGAAAAAATATATATGTGTGTGTGTGCGTGTGTGTGTGTGTGCATCTATCTGAAGACAATCTCTGGAAGCAGACAGAGAATCTGATCGTGGTGGCTGACTCTGGGAAGGGGGCCTCGGGGACGGGGGAAAGCAAAAGAAAGGAGACTCGCTTTTTGTTACCACTACACACCACTGTATACACTCCCGACTCACACATGAAGTATGACGTGAACTAGGAAGTTTTAAAATAAAATTTAGAAGAAAATCCTACATTACACAGCAAGCTTGAAACTATATGGTAAGAGTACAAAACAGTGTTTTTAGAATAGAGCCATAAAGATGATAGGCAAGGAAGGTTCTAGGCCCCAAATACCAGAAGCCCTGATTTTTCTGCTCCGTTAGTCAGCCACTTATTTACAAATAGCTATTGAGCACTTACAATGTGCCAGGCATTATTCTAGCATCGGAACACAAAACCGAGGAAGGCATGAAAATGCAAACATCTCCCGAGCACCACCCCTGGGCCAGATGCTCCTGCAAGGCGTGTGGGTGCTGGAAGCAAATGACCACAATACTCTGTCCTGTGTAACACAGTGTCTTACGTACAATACAGGCCCAAAGAGGCACCTTGCAAAGACTCAAGGGGAAACAAATGAGGGGAGAGAGATTTCCTAAGTTCCTGCCAAAGGCTCCCAAAGGACCCCTGAAAAAGATCAGCGGCCTCATTTATGGCCCACACTGGTCCAGGGGTGAGTGAGTGAGTCCTGCCTGATCTTGTTGAAACAAGAAACTCCCCCCACCCCCAGCTGCGGCATCCCCTTACTGCTGGGCTGCTTCCTCCTGGTGATTTCTAGAACATCCACCTTCTGCAAACTTGCCCTCCAGCCCACTCTGTGCCCCTCCCTCCCACCTCACTCCCCCAGGAGCAAGCAGCCTTCTCTGTGGGGGAGGCCTGTGACAGCCCAGCTGTGCCATAACCAGAGACACCTTTCTAATTAAGAGGCAAGGCACTTGGCCATAGACCCAAAGCTGTGTGCTCCTACCATTGTTTTCTTTTTTTCCATAAACAGGATACTTTTATCTCCACCTCTGATTCTCATGTCTACCTCTCAGTGGGTACCAGACTCATCAGAGGAAGAGTGATGTGATTTTTTGGCCCCCTAAAACCCGAATGCAAGGTTTAATGAATGAATAAGTTAATTACTGAGACTGAGTCCCAGGCTTCGAGAAATTCCCAGTCCAATAAGGCAAGGAGAGCAAGAGGGAGTTGGTTTAACTAGAGGTTAGAGGGAGCGCCGGGGAATGACATGAACAATGTCTTTGAATCAAAGGAGGTGAGTGGCACGCAGAAGACCGTGAATAAACGCTCCTGAAGGCAGTGGACAGTGAACGTGGGAATATAAGGGGAGGAGAGTACAACTAACCAGCGGGAGAGCCATTCGTTGCTTGGAAAAGAAAAAAATGAATATTAAGAAAAAATAGCGTGCAGACAAAATGAGGGTAAGGCTTTCAATACGGATGAGAGTGGTCACAGACCCTCCGCGCACCGAGACTCCAGGACAGCAGCCCCACCTGCGGCCGAGTGAGAGGGAGGGCGGGTCCCCCCGGGCTGTGGCGGCTCTGGCAGGCGGGTTCAGACCCACACACACAGCCGCAAAGGAGGCAGTATGGGATTTGCGGGGTGGGGGCGCCGGTCCACTGGACAGGGCCCAGGGTCTGAACCCAAAACCTGATTCACATTTCACTTTCCATGTACGAATTCAAAGGCCCCGCTAGGTCTTGACTTCCTCCTAGAATAATCAAAATACTTCTCAGGATGGTTGTGAAGATCAGATCACGTGGTGGGTAATGGGGCTGCATAAACTGTCGAAGGCTTTACAAATCCAAACAGAATATGCAGAGCCCCTTCCCTGGGGACGTCACTGCGTCTCCACAGAACTGCTCTTCCATTTTCTTCGACTCACCTTTGGACATGTCCACATGTCCACAAACTTGACTTTGAGAATAAGTCTGGTCTAGGACTGACTTCCAGGGAAGAGTCATCACCGTCCCAATGGGTCACCACAGAGATGCCCCTTTGCTGGAGTAAGAGAGGGAAGGAGATGGGACTCTTATTTTGCTAAAAATGCATTATTTCAGTCAACCGATAAGCTCTTGGGGGAAAAAAATGAAAAGATTTTCATAAGGTTAAACGAATTTCCATTTTCCAAATAAGCTTAGGATAGAGTGACTTTTAAATGCTCTTCGTGTTTATTAAGGGTAATTTATACCGAGACCAGCTTCAGTGAAGACCAGCTTTCAATGTGACTTGTGAAAGTCGGGGCTAAGGACTCATTCCCAGGAACGAATGTTGTTCCTCCCCAGGTGGTATTTATAGACGAGGCGGCAGGGTCCTGTCTCTATGATAGGGGCGAGGTGCTGCCTTCGAGCTCCAGGAGTTTGCGATTAATGAGTGAAAGGCCGAGAAAAGTCCACATGGGTAGGTAGCCAGAAGAGCATTCCTCCATCGTAAGGAGACACCAAACAGGAAGAACAGAAGAAGACACGCAGACAAGCAGCAGCGCGAGATCAAGGAGAAGGTTCTGCAGCCCCACGGCGTAGCCCCTGTGGAAGGAGGCAGCAGAAGTGAGATGGGTAATGAGGTCACAGGGGCGGCTGGCACAGCGAACAAGAAGGTGGCCGTCAACCAGAGTGCTCTGCACGGGGCAAGTGGTTGTTCAGGTAAACACTCTCCTCGAGTCCAGAGGAGACTGCAGGCCAGGAGGGGCCCGTTCCGCCCCCGTCAGAACTCAGATCAAACGTCCAGAGTCTCCTGCTTGGGTGGATTTGGCATAATCTACACGACAAAGGGCCAACTCCCTCTTTCCTCCTCCTCTGTGCATTTCGAGGGAAACCCAGGCCACATATTTCTGCCTTGTCGACTCAACCGTCACAGCTTTGCTTTAGGAAGACACAGTTGCCATCCAGATCATTGCATGAACATATTCCTGTGCCAACTTGAGAGTTTGGGGGTCTTTTTCCGTTCTTTTTTAATATTTTATTTATTCATTTTTTAGCAGGAGAAGCAAGGGAGAATGAGAGGGAGAGAAACATTGATCAGTCGCCTCTCACACGCCCCCACCTGGAGACTTGGCCCACAACCCAGGCATGTGCCCTGACTGGGAATCGAACCAGTGACTCTTCAGTTCATAGGCCGGCACTCCATCCACTGAGCCACACTTGCCAGGGCATCTTTTTTCCTTCTTTACACAAGAAAGTCTGGTTTCTCTGGAAGAAAACCGTCCAAAGAATCAGAGATAATAAACCAATTGGATTCCACGCTTGGCCAAGGCCCCCTCTAGTCTGAGCTTCTCATGTGGAGGAAATTGGGTAGAACCGGGCTGGGGTGCCAGGTCAGTGCCTCGGCCACGTGCCGCCATCTGTCCCACTGAGCCAGGCAGGTGGCGCGTGGCAGATTCGTCCTACATTCATTTCACTGATCATTTCATCTCTCTGGAAGCAGACGCAGCAACAATGGGAACTGTGATCAAAAAGATACAGAACAGAGAAGTAGCGAGTAACTAGGAAGAAATAAACCATATCACCCGAGAGTTCGAGTGGCAGCAGACAATAAAGGCAGACCTGCGTGCTTGTCCCCGGCGCCCATGAGCCCACGAGGCAGCAGCCAGTCGTGTTCACGGCTTCAGCCCGCACACAGGAAACGCAAGTGTAACACAGCAGGTCGGGGCTCGAGTAGGAACGCCTGAGCCCACAGCCAGGTTCTCCACTTCCCACTTACCTGACCTCCTCATCCCACTAAGCTCAGTCCTTCATCTGCAAGAGGAAGATCATTCCAAGTCTACTGTAAAACTAGGGAATATTTGTTCAATTTGATCAGGGAAAAAATACAGAAGGGTAGCATGAACCTGTGAAAACTGGAACCCAGAATTACACATTTATCAAAATAGATATGGAGATTATCTTGTGAAATGCTTATAAAATTCAAAAAGGAAATTCTTGCCCTGGCTGGGTTACTCAGTGGGTTGGAACATCATCCTGAGCACCAAAAGGTGGGTTCGATCCCCAGTCAGGCGCATACAGGACGCAACCAATCAATGTGTCTCTCTCACTTCAGTCTCTCTCTCTCTCTCCCCTCCCCACCCCACATTCTTCTCTCTCTAAAAATCAATAAATATATGTCCTCAGTTGATTCCAAGTTGGTGGTACCTTGGGGTACCCAGCAGAAATAAATGCAAAATCCCTCTTCAAAAATACATCCTCAACAGAGGCATCACAAAGATCCCACAACAGAGACACACACCAAAATGAACTCATGATCCCAAACTAAAAATCCCACGTAAACACGCTACTGTGTTATTTTATAATACATTTGACACATCGTTGGAAGAGAAAGATTTCTCTCCATCTTCTCATTTTTCTAAGGGATTTCCACTCAAGAGCCCACTCCCCACGTGGAGGATTATTAAAAGGAACAATTCCAGACTCCATCTCTGCGGACCCATCTCCAGGTGAAGAAGAGTTACCACCGGAACTGACCGAAGCCCGACAAGCAAATGTCCCATGTTTTACTAGGAAGCGTGTTAACGGCGCCTCAAACTTGGGAACAGGGTCCACTGTTGCCTTTCGCTCCCGGTGGTCAGGGATGGTTCCTTCTCCATTTCCTGTCCCTATGCAGGGTGCCCTTGTGGGAATACCACACTCTTCTCTGCGGCCCTTGTCCATTCGCTTGTCAGTAGGAGCATCTAGAACCATCGGCACAGGCCCAGGCCTAGTGGGTGGGAGTGGCCAGTCCCCGCCATGACCTCAGGTCTGACTCGCTGCCCCCAACTCAGCCTTTCAGAAGCATCGCCTGGGGTTTTCGCCCAGAGTAATACACCAGCACCCCATTTCTCACTTAGCCGATGTTGCCTGAACGACTTCTCTAGAATATCAGAGAAGTGGGGGGCAGCTCAGTCCTCCCACACATAGCATTTCCTCCCAAGTACCAATCTCTTCCAGTGCACAAAGCTTTGCTTGTGACCAAGATGTCACCGTCATTGCAGGCTGGCACACCTCAGGCCTCTCCGTAACCCTCCAGCCTCTACCCCACGGCCATGCAGGTACCGTATTTTGCCATGTATAATGCACTTTTTGCCCAAATTTTTTAGGGGAAAATAAGGATGTGCATTATACGTGAGTATAAGGACTACATACCATGGGTAGAATAATGAGTATGATAATCCCATGTGTAATGCGCACAGACATGTGGGTGCACATTATACACAGCAAAATACGGTCGTTGATATTTAATGAGTACTTTTTAACAGTATTGTCCACAAGCAAACCAAAGCCCATGAATCACCAGCCCTGCCCAGGTACCGCCAGCTCCCCCAGCCAAGCCTTGCTATCAAATAAGAGCATCGCGGTGGTTGAAAAAAATAAAAAAGAGACTTGAGAGTCCCATTTGAATTCCTGGTGTGTTTCATTTGTTTTCCCCACTGGCACAGGCAGAGAGATTTCTCATCCCCGTCTGTGGATCTCGGCACTTTAGAAACAATATAGATCTTATCTCTGGTCCATTTAATTGGACATAAAAAGCAAGGTCGCTGCAGCCATTTGGTCCTCGTGACTGGAGAACCACAGCATCAACCCAGAGAGATTACTTAGCTCTCCTGTCGCTTCCTGCTTAGGAGCAAAGCAAACAGCTTTAATTGGTCTTTAATCTTCTCATTAGGGTGGGCATGGGGGCTGGAGCTTGTGACAGGACTGTGATAACTGTGAGATAAATAAGTCTGCGTGTTTCTCTCAAATAAGCCTTAAGACAGCAAGAGTGCCGCAAATGTAATTCTCTTCCTCCCGCGACATACCCAGCTATTTTCAATGGAGGGAAGAAAACTATACATTCTGGTCATCTTTGCTTGACTTCTTTAGCTTTGCAATCAGCCCATTTTTGTTCTCAACCAGGAAGAAAAACATGGAAGAGAAAAACAAGACTACTTTGAACTATGACACAACGGACCAAGGTCAAATGCACTGCATTGCCCAGGGCTGCCCAGGGCACTTTCAACCTGACCTCACTTGTAGGCAGTTCTGACCTGAGAAGCCCAGGTCTCTGACATACATCGGCAGCTCCCTGTGAATGGCCCCAGACATGAGAACTTGAGCCAGCCAGTAAAACGCTTTGACCCACTTTCTTCCTTAACAACGGAGAGCATAACTAACATGAACTAGTTAGATAAGATGGTCAACTAATTTATTGAGTGTCAATGCTCTGACTCATTCTCCCCGCTTAAGGTACCATCCAGGAAACTGTCCCCTTGACTTGGATGGTCTTAGATTCATCAGGGTCTCCAAAGAGGTCCCTAAAGCCAACACAATTGAATGTGTGCGCCCATCCCCAGCCCTGCTGGTGTAGCTCAGTGGATTGGGCACTGGCCTATGAATCAAAACCATTCATTGAACCATTGGACCCTGGTTCAATTCCCAGTCAGAGCACATGCCTGGATTGCAGGCCAGGTCCCCAGTAGGGGGTGCACAAGGGGCAACCACACTTTGATGTTTCTCTCCCTCTCTTTCTCCTCCACTTCCCCTCTCTCTCTCTAAAAAAATAAATAAGATCTTTTTTAAAAAAATGTGTGTGCTCATGTCCAGCAGCCCCGGACTTCCCTGGGCAGAACCTCCTACACTGGAACCCCAAAACCAAGCTGATAACTGCCACTCATTAGCAATTACTGAGCAGAAGCTGAGATGGAATCATTCACTCAGACATAATCCAAGCCTTTCAGATGTCACAGGGGTGCATGGACCTGGAACCTCCACCCCAGGACCCAGCGCACTGGGGTTCTCACGCACTGCACTCAAAATCAGCAGCAGTTCTGCAGATCTGCCACAGGCGGCAACTGGGCAGTGCGTACCAGCTCTGCTCTGCACTGAGAGGCACGGGCTTCTTTTAAGTGAACACAGGTTCTCACCTAAGCCTTGCACCCACTCTCTGAGAGTCCCTACCTTACCTCAATTTTCCTGGAAAGAAAAGAGAAACTTAGGGGGTTCTGAGTGCTGCACAACAAGCCATCCCAGGACCCAAGGACTTAAAACAACACGTTATCACTATCTCTTGGGGTTCTGCAGCAGCGAGTTGATTGGGGTTTAGCTGGCCGGTTCTCTTCCGGAGTTTCTCATTCCATCAGGTGTCAGCTGGGGCCGCCATTCAGCACAGCCCGACTGGGCCATACAGACAAGACGACTTCTTTACTCACATGTCTGGTGCTTCAGGGTGCTGCCACGTGGCTCCTACGTCATACTCAGACTTCCTACGTGGCAACTCAGGGCTCCAGAAGACCAAAGCAAAGGCTGTAAATCCTTGGAAGGCTAGGCCTGGCCCTGGCTTAGCATCCTTCTGGGTGTGCTCCCTTGGTCAAAGCCATGTCAGGCCAGCCCTGATTCAAGAGCAGAAATAGACCCCATTCTTTCATAGGAGAGCATAAAAGAATTTGTGGTCATCTTTTATCTGCCACAGAGAGGTTAAGCAACTTATCCGAGGTCACACAGCAAAAAAGAGCCAGAGCTGGAGCTCAGTCCAGTTCAGTCTGACTCCAAAGCCCATGCTCAGAATCAGCCACTCCACTCTCTGTGTAGTAAGAGGCACTTCCATCAATCTCCAAAGTGGGAGTAGAAGTAAACCTACCCAGGACTCTTCCCAGCACAGGGAGGAATGTGAGGACATAGGACCCCTTGGGACGTTGGCCCTTCACTGAGTCCTAGCACAAGCTACTGGCCCCTGTCCGTGGGAGTGAGGACCAAAGGCCCCACGGCTGGGTCTCGGAACTCCTCAGACCCTGGTGCAGGGAATTCTGGCCGTTGTAAAACACACCCGAGAGTAACCCAGATTCCTTCTCTCCATTCCTGACTGTGCCGGGGTGAGACAGATGGAGACTCAAAGGACAACCAGGTTTGATTTCAGTTTATTATGGAAGCAGGTCGCAGGCCAGGCCAAGAACAGAAATCCCCGGAGGGCCTTCCCTGAACAGCGCTGGGCAGATCTGAGCAGAGTCGGGACCGGGGGTCCCTCACAGGGTGCCTGGGGAACATTCTGTCACCCCGACACTGGTCAGCAGTAGGGATCACACTGGCAGTTGTCCCAAGGTTTTGTTTTTTGGGTTGTTTGGGTTTTTTTTTTTTTTGTTTGTGGGTTTTTTGTTTGTTTTGTTCATTTTTGAGAATTGGGGAAAAGAAGGAGGGGGGCATGTTGCAGGGAAATAGAGCTGAGAGAGTTTGTCACTGGTGGACAAGGGACACACAGGTCAGAGGGGCAAGGGTGTTGAGGGAAGGTGACATAGACCCCCAACCTGCCCCAAGAGCTGTGGTCAGGGTCTCCAAGGAGAGGCCGGGGCAGGGGAGGATTCTGAGTAAGCCTCTCCTTTGGCCACTCCAGGGCTGACCCTCACACCCTCCCCTGAAATGATTCTGTCACTGGCACCGGCCAGATTCCTTGGTATCTTGCCCATGAGTAGGACGCACCTTTCCAGCACCTTCGCTCTCCTCCCCTCCAGCCCACACCCTCGTTCCAGTATCTCTCCAGAGCCTGCGCCTCGGTAGCTCTGCTTTCCATTAATCCTTCACGGGCCGGCCCGGTCTGCGGCCACGCCATTTCCTTCTTCGGAACCTGCCCGTCCTCGGTCACTGCTGGAGGCGTACGAATTGCCACGCACACTTCCCCTTGCTCAAGGCAGCTGCTTTTAGGAGCAGCGGTGAAATCAACTTCCAAAGTTGATCCCTCTGCAGCGCACCGACAAATGTTCCTGGGAGGCAGTGCCCTCGCCTGGCTGCGGTGGGTCTCTTGGAGGGCTGACGGCGCTGGAGCAGAGGGACACGCCCCCTGTTAGAACCGCAGTCGCAACCCTCCACCTGGGGCGCCTCGTCTGGATGACGCCCCAAGTGCAGCGCTGCCTACCCACGGATCTCTCACCCATCAGCCACAGCGGACGGCTCTTCCGCCTCCCCAGTCAGTGTGCTCCTGCCTCCATCGCGGACCCGCAACGTGGCCTGGGGGGCCACTCACGCAAAGCCCGTCAGCTCTGGTTGCCTCCCTCTCGCTTGTCAATCCGGACCCCCAGAAACTCAATGTACACAGGGATTTCTCAGCTGCTTCCCGCAGGCAGAGGCCACTGGCAAGGTCCTCCGGTGGAACCAGTACAGGCACAAAGCCCCAAGGAGGGGAAGGCAGATGTGGGTTCACATCAGCTCGTACCAACCCAGGAGCCTTTGGGCAGCTCCTGTGGCCATGCAGATGTCCTACAAACTCTGAGGAGGCTTCGGGACAGGTACTGGGGACATCCTGATGGAGCAAACATGGCCTTAGGGAATGAGCAATCCAGGACTGCTCTGGACTGCAGAACTTCTAGGGGCGGGGGGATGGAGTGAAGGGAAGGGGTGGGTTGGCAATGCTTTGGGAAAAGGACAGGGAGGAGCAATTATCCTATGGATGGAGTGAGGAGGGGTCAGCAGGGATGCTTCCTCAATGCTGTCCTGTCAGGGACTCCACAGGAGTATCCCTCAGCTCCCCAAATAATAACTTCCCTTGCAGGTACCAGAACGTCTCCAACAGGGCACAAGGTTGGCCCATCCACGGTTGGAGCCAAGGAGAAAAGGCCATGGTCCCGGAGTGATTGGGTCAATGATGGGTGTGGGAGGCTTTTCTGAAAGACGGGAAAGGAGAGGGGGAGGTGTCTGTGGGAACCTGACGAGGCAGGACGAGGGTGATGACACAGAGGGACCACAGAGGCCTCATCTACTCCACAGACGGGGAAAAGCCTCGGCCGCAGGCTTCCCAGGAGGCGGAGAGAGTTCACAAAGTAAAGACTGAGGCGAAGTCTTCCCCCTCCTCTGCCGTTTTCCTCCACGAATTCATTTTAACAAAATAATTTGGACCTACAAATGACCGTGCCTAACGCTCTTACCATGGCTACGGGAGAGTTCAATGTCACCAGTTTATTGCACAGTGGAGTACAGTGTGCTAATGAAATTTTTCAAGGGAGAATGAATGACTTAGAAAGGTCCAAGAAAAAACCACCGTGAAGAAAGGAGCCTGCCTACTCATTCCAAATGGTCCCGGTCAGCTGTCGACCCTGGACGAAGCCTGTACTCGGTCATTTCGCCCCCACGTTTGTCTTTTCTTCATGAACTTGGGCCAGGTTGTCCTTCAGTAAATACCTGTGGCCTCTGCTCCTAGCAAGACGAAGAACAGCGGGAGGTGGAACTGAAGGGAGAGGTTACCGCATGACCTTGAGAAACTTGGGTAGGGAAAATCAGTCCGTCGTCCCGAGTCAGCAATTGTTTGGGGGAGACTGAGCTCAGTTGAAAACTACCACCCCCGCTATCTGGTGTCATTCTCGCAACATCAAAAAGGAATTGAATGACCAAGGGTAGCCTGAGGTCCAAAATCCAACAACGAAGAGAGCGCCTCCCAGAGGCCGCAGGATTTTAGAAGCCGTTCAGGTTCTTTTCGGGGTCCGGGTGTGAGGAGGACTCTCCGCGCCCGCATCACACCCCTCACCCTTCCCTCTGGAACAGAAGGAGAGTACGCAACAGGAGCAGCACCTCGGTGGGGGACAGAAGAGTCCCGTTCATAACCGCGAGAGCACCTGGGGGCACACAGCGCCCCCTCTTGGATGACGTGGCTCAGCACAGAAGACCCGAGTGGGACCACCCACCTCCTTCCCATGGGTGGTGCGAGTCCCACCTGTCCAAGCCTGCACTGCAAGCGTGAGAAATATGGTGGAATTTCGTAAGAGCTCTGGAGTCTACTTGAAAGGGGCTGGCCCGCCTGTCTCAGGGGCCCCAGTCCATACGCAACACTCTGGCAAGCGGGGCGCAGAGCTGGGAAGAGGATAGAATGTATTCTAGTGCATGTCGGTACTTCCCCTACGGAAGGAGAGGGCTGAGTTTGCTGCCTTCTGTTAAGAGATGTTGAATCATGAGGAGAAAACACTAAGTCACATAAGTTTGCAAAAATACCTCTATCTCCAATAACTGCCTCCCTGAGAAGTTCTGAACACAGGTAGGAGGCCCATGTACGGGCTGAGGTACGGGCTGAGCCCAACCTCAGCCCGACACAGGTACGGGCTGAGACACCTCAATTCTATAGAAAACCACCTGGGCTCAAGGTAAGGTGAGAATTCACAGGTACAGGGAACAAAGCACAGCCACCGGGTATTCCTCGCCACCGCAGGGCCTCAGAAGACTTTTTGGAAATGCTTTAATAAGCAGGGCAAGGCTATGTCTAGCTCATTTAGCAACTGGACACTAATCATCGGGACGTCAGCAGGTCGTCCCAGGGCAGAGGGTGACAAGCAGGTATTTAATGCACCCGTAGCCCCCATGTAGCTGGAGAACCGTGGCCCGTGGTTCAGTGCTTCGTGCCACTGACTCAGCAGAAACGATGCCCGGAGAAGGTGCTGACTTGCCCAGAACAGGTTCAAGGGCTTGGCTCATTGACAGCTGCCTGAGAAAGGGGGTGTGGGGCGTCCTTGGGCCGCATGCAGCGTCCTTTGTGTCCTGGCCAGAACAGAAATAAACAACAGCTGAGAGACACAGAGCTGGGTGTCTACCCCTTTCTTTCACACGCCTTTGGTGGAATGTCTAACAAAAGCAAAACCCTCCGCGTGCTGAACAGCGCAGTGGCGACACGCCATGAGGACTTCAGGTGATGTTTTCAGGAGGGCAGCTAAAGCACAGACAGACGACAAAACTAGGGAGACAGAAAGGAAGGAGGGAGAGAACGAAGCCCTTGGACAGGAAGGCTCCATGCTCACCCCTTCGAGAGTTCAGGGGTGTCCACAGGTCACTCTGAGGGGCAAGCGGAGACGGGGCAGGCAAAGTTCCATACCTGCTTCAATCACAGCCGTTCCCCTTAAGTCTTATATGTGGGGATTTTACATCAAATTTCATTTGGCCAAAAGGGGAAGTCTTCTTACCAAAAAGAAAAGGAAAAGCTGAACACCACTGTTCTAGAAAGGGCAGAGAATAGGATTCTCACTATAACAGGAAACAGTACATTGATTCCTGTTATCAACTGAAATTAAACTGCTGGCTTCTGCCCTGACCGGAGTGACCCTGTTGATTGAGTGTCAGACTGCAAAGCGAAAGTCACTGCTTGGATTCCCAGTCAGGGCACAGGACTGCGTTGTGGGCTCGGTCCCCAGTCGGGGTGCGTACAAGAGGCAACCGATCGATGTTTCTCTCTCACATCACTGTTTCTCACCCTCTCTTTCTCCCTCCCTTCCCCTCTCTCTAAAAATAAATAAATAAAACTTTTCTTTAAAAAATGGCTAACTTCTGTCTGATTTTCCCTCCCCTCTCCTTCCATGGCTCAATAATCCCAAGGTTCTGTGGTCCAAGGAAAGAGCCCTGATCTCAGAAATCCAAGTCATAAAGGAGAGGTTTGGTCCTCTTGCTCACTAATGGCTCACCCATGCGCATTGCCCCGCTCTGAGCCTCTACTCGACTGTGAAAGGACATTACGGTTCACACCCTCCCTAGCTCACAAATTTGTAGAGATCATTTATGCAGAAAACTCTGTCCTATGAAGGAGCCTTATGAAAATCTACGTCTGTTATTTCTAAATGTCTTGTAGCACCTATGCATTTTCCAGTACACATTTCAGGCAGTGAACCACTTTTTCAAAGCAACCAAAACCTCTGCCACCTGCAGATAAGGGCCTGGGAATGTGAAGGATCTAGAACTCTAACTTTGGGAAGTAAGTTCCAGGGAAATCATAGGATTCAGAGTTCAGGAAGTCCAGTGTGAATGCCACGGGCCAGTATCGAAATGCAGTGCCTTCCACTGGCCCCATGAGTGATCTGAAGACCACTTCAGTCAGAAAGAGCAGCCCCCAGTACTCCCCTAAAGGGACCCCTGCTTCTTCTTATCACTCTGCTCCAGGTACATGCCCCAGGGCCACTGAGGGGCCCAGCGCTGGTTGCACCCTACCCAGCTAGCTCACCACCCCATGCCTTCACAGAAGAAAGAGCAGATGAAAGGTGGGACAGTCCAAGGACTATGATGAGTCCGCTGGCCATGAGAGTCCAGGAGGAAAACCAAGTGGTGATTTCAGCTGGGATCAGAAAGAAGCGAGAGACACCAGGGCCCTGCATTTTCACCGGGGGGGAAATCCATGCATAGTTCTTACATGTGTGAACAGCAAGCCTGCAGTAGTCTTCCAGGTTAGCACGCTGCAGTGAGGCCCCCTCCGGCCTCTCAACAATTTCTTAAGCACCAGAACCCCAGAATTAGGTTGCCAAACCCCTTCTTCACGCGTGTTCCACAGCAGCTGCGGATTTAACCGTGAAAACGCCACCAAATGCTGCAAACACATAGACTGGTTGTCAACCGTAAATTAAACCCAGGCACAGATGCAAGCAGCTACCTTACAGTGGAGGAGCTGATGCGTCGGGCATCAACAGTGTATCTTATCAATCACACCCTCAGCTTCATTAGTAACGACGAGAAGTAAACAAACATGTTCGCAGAAGGACCCAGCCTCGAGACTGAGAAACTGGAAGCAGATCCCTGAAGAACGAGGCAGGTATCCAAGTCATAAAAGTAATCAGGCTGCACAGAACATCGCCCACATAAAAATCAGGGCTGACTGCGAAAATGACCACAGGAAACCAGGAAAATATAACAATGAATCAGAATTTATTCATAGTTGTACTTGACCTTTAAATATTGCCTTGCCACTTTCAAAGCCCTTTCACGTGAGCTATCAAAGTTTCAGACCTTCAGAAATAGGTCACACAGATCCTGCCCCCATTTGCCTGATGGGCAAGCTCACGTCCAGAGTGGCCATGTGATGTGCCCACAGTCACATAGCCAGTAAGTGACACAGCTGGGCCTTAAACCCAGATATTCAAACTTCAATCTCAGCGCTTCCTGTTGCAAAAAACCTGCTACAATGAGAGCCACGTAACAGCAAATAAATACCTTACAGGAAGTACCAGGATGCTGAGCTTCTCAAAATGACATACCAAAAATAAGCTGGCCCAAGTCCAAGGTCAAGAACTGGAGTGTTGTGATGCTGGAAGGCATCCCCTTAGCATCTCTATGTTGTAAATCCACCATGGGTCACATTCTCATTCACCTAGCTCTCCAGTAAACCTACTGAAGCACAAAGATGCTGGCGGAAGGGCCCAGAATGAACTAAGAAAATTCCGAGGACTCCCCGTGTCCTGTGTCAGCGCCAACACCTAGCATCACTAGTGCCCACTAGACACCAGGGCCGTGGAAAGACAGGGAGTCCTGTCCACAGAATGCTCAGACAACCGACCCCATCCCTGCGACTGCTCTCCCCATGCAAATAGTGCTCATTACCAGCATCAAGGTCATCCTCACTTCCATCTGAGGAATCCAGGAGTGCCGTTCCTGGAAGGCCTGTGTCTCACTGACCACGGCTCCATGGATTATGAATCATAGCTTACTTTACAGTCACAATGGGACCCACCTCAAAGTTTCTGCAGTGGATGAGAAAGACCCATTTTAAAAGCCTCTGCACCAGTGTTCAGAGTTACCAGCTGCCAAGTCCATGCAAGCTACCTGCCATTTTATAGGCAGGCGTTCTGGGGCTTCGTGTTTTGTGTCTTTGCTAGAATGCAGTGTCATTAAAATATCCATGCTCATAGCAAGCGACAGACCCCACCAAGCCCGAGCAAGAAGCAGGGGCTTTGTCACTCAGCACACCACCCCTGGCATGCCTGGCGAGCTCAGCGCAGCTCTGCAGATGCCGGGCTCCTTAGTGGGATGGGTTTTAGACCCGTCCAGACTCTGGTATGATAATGAATCAGCAAACGGCACCGGTGACTTGTTCCGTTTGTTTGGAGGAACACGGGCCTCCCCACCCCCACCTCCTTTCTGGTGAGAATATGGAGAATGTTTTCTTTTCCTATTCTCAAGAAATACCACTCTTTGGTTTGTGAGGAAAACAGAGACTAATGAAATAGAATGTGACACTGGAGAGGAAACTCAGACCACCCAGCCAAGCACCGGGAGCCGGAGATTTTCCAGCCGGGCTTGAGCGGGGAGACCCGAGGTCCTGCTCAATGACAACGGTATCGCAAGCTATCAGCAGTGCTCCAGCCAGGACCTCTCTCTCCCGAGGTAGGTCAAGGCTAATTAAGTTGCCAGATGGACTAACTACGTTGAACATTTTAGGAGACAGGTTTTTACTCCCTGAGACAGGAGACAGGCTGCTTCCCACCGTGCCAGACACAGGCATAAATAAGTGCTCGCAAGCTTCCCTGGGATGTTCGGTGGCCCCTGGAAGGAGGAGAAAGGGGCGGAGTGCTTGCCCAGAGTAGGGAGGCGTAGGGTTCTCTTAAGGCCCGGTTTCGCAGAGACAGCACTTACTGGCATTCTGGACTGGGTGACTCTGCTGTGCGTGCACTGGTTTGCTGGAGTTGCCGCACCAAACCACCACACACTGCGTGGCTTACGACGACAAAAGTGGATTCTCTCAGAGTTCTGCAGGTCGAAGTCCAAAATCAGGGTGTCAGCCAGGCCAGTTCCTCTTAAGGGCTGCGAGGGAGAATCTGTCCCATGACTCTCTCCTAGCTCCCAGGGATAACTGGCAATCATGGGTGTTCCTTGGCTTGGTGACACGTGGGGACATGCATCACTGTGCTCCCTGTTTCCATCTTCCCGGGGTTCTCCCTGTGTCTACACATGGCCACCTTCCCGTGAGGACACCAGTTGCATTGGATCAGGGGTCCACATCCTCCAGTACTGACATCTTGATATGCAACAAACCTACGTGCAAGTCAAGTCACATTCGGAGATACTCCAACCTACCCTTTTGGAGAGACACAGTTCCGCTCAACAGGGGAGAGTTCTGGGCACTGTAGGGTGCACAGCCGCACCCCAGCTTCTCCCCACTAGACGCCATTAGCACTCTCACAGTTTTGAGGATGACAAAGATGGCTCCAGATATTGTCAAATGGCCCCTGGTGGGTAAATTGCCTCTGACTGAAAAACACTGCCTTAAGGCTTTGGGGCAGAAAGACGCAAGTTTACATTCTGACTCTGTCTTCATCACTTGCACTGCCACCCCGGGTGATGTGGTTGGACAGTCTGGTCCTCACGTTTCTCGCCTCTCTCATGGAGTCGCACTGACGCCGTGGTGTATGCAAAGCATCTGCTGCACCACGAGACCCTACAGATGATGGTTCTCACCTTCCGTGAATTAGGGAAGGCTCCTTTGCACCACTCTCCACGGGTCTCAGGATTCCCTGCACTGATATTGAACTCTGGCCTGTGTCCCTGAGACTTCCAGAAGGCAAAGGAGCCTTCCAGATCTGCCCTGCCTCCTCTTTTAGGGCAGCAAGTGCCCATACGTCCCAGCTGTGCCCTCCCCACCTCTGTGGCTGCACCACTGAAGCTGCAGAGAGCCGTACATCACAGCCAGGGCAGGGCAAGCCCCGGGCATGACCAGAATGTTAATGTGGCTGCATTGCACCAGGCCGGTCCACCCACGTGGATGCAGCAGAAAATCCACAGAGGACACAGGGATGGGGAGGAAGAAGGAATCTGATCATGAGATGCTCCTTATAGTTTCGTTTCCAAGGCCTCACCTCCCTCGGCTGTGACTAGAAAACCCGAAATCCCATGCTAGGTGTTTGCTATAAAACATGTGGCAATGAACTGTGGTATGTGACCCGTCTGAGGATAAGAATTATATCTTGCTCCAGTGTCTGCCACAGTTCTCAAAAAAGTGCCTGTTACAGGGCTAAAGGTCAGTAGAAGTCTGTGTTTTCTAAATGTGTCTGTCCCCTCTTTGTCCCCAAGCTCTCTACTCTTCAAAGTGACATTTTTCTTTAAAGCTTTAATAAAAAATAATCCAAGCCTACATCCCATGGATCTTAGGAAATTCCTTCTTTGATTTTTTAGAAACTCATTAAGGGGTTTCTGGGCATCCCCAGGAAGACTGACTTGTTCCACCAATCTGTCCTCCAGTTGCCTCTTTCCATCTTTTAATTGGCCTGTTGTTGCTCATTCCGTATCATTTCCACTCCATTGTGAACCTGACCCCAGCTGCCCAACGCAATGCAGACTTCCGGCATTTCACAGGTTCATGACCAAAGACTGAGACCAAGCGGCCACACGCGTGGTGTTGCTTCCATCTGCCACCCCCCATGGATGCTCTCGGGGTCCCTGGCCTGTCTGTGGCAACACATCGTGCCTAGCTCCCCACGGGCTTCCATTCGGTGAGCCGAGGCGCAGGGCTGCGGCTCCGTCTGCTTCATGCTGCTCAACTCTAGGGTGTGCTGTGCACGCGCCAGTCATCCTTGATTTGCATATCTACTCTGACAGCATTCTGGCAGGGCAACTACATGAAGGTTCTATTTGATCTAATGGCTAGTGGTGGTCCTGGTCGAGCCCCGGCCAACACTTTAAATCGTGAGCAAGTGGTACAAAGACCAGAGGTCAGAGAGGTCAGCTCTGTGGTAGCCAGAGAGTTGCATAGCCCAGCACCCGCGTCCAGCTGCAGTATCCCGTGGGGACAGTGTCCAGTGGCAGCTGGATGTAGTGCTGGCAGCTTTGGACCTCAGTGGCAGCGGCCACACTGGGCCCAGATGTTCCTTCTGCCGAGCCTCCCTTGGTGACTGACCCTTTGCCCCCCGCTGGTTTTGCGGCCTCCCCAGTGATTCAGGGAGTCCTCCCAGCCCTGTGCCTGCTCTGCACAGCTGGGGACAAACGCATGACCAGGCAGGCTGCCTGGAGATCACAATGTCCCCTTAGTGAATCTGCTTCCCCACATGTCAAGACGTGCTTTTGCACCTTACTCTCTCCTCGGTAACTGTTACCTCCTTCAATAGTTCCTCACCAGCAGCCGCTGCTCAGAAGCCTGACGGAGCCCTGGGCTCCCGTGGGGCAAAGTTAGGCAATATTTCCCCTGGACACCTGGGAGAGGCATTAATTTGTCCCCAGGAGAACAGACACTGATGTCTGAATATGAATTTGCTTTCCCTGTATCATCCAACAAGATTCCACCAGGACAGCCACGCCTGGACCTACTGCATGCCTATAAAAAACGACGTCACCTGGTACGTTTTCTAACCAAGGGGTTCACTCTAAAGGAGAAGAAATAAGGCAGTCTGGCGATGCCCGTGGGGTTCAGCAGCACTATAAGTTACCCCACCGCCCAAAGGCATTTACGGAATGGTGCAGCGGCCCACAGGGCCCTCAGCGATGGTGCTAGTGTGGAGACAACACCGGGCATTGCGTGCGGCCCTAGAGCACGTTGCGTGTGCTCTGCACCAGCGATCAACACACAGGGGTGGGCCAGAGTAGCTTTACAGTGGTGGGAACACCGAACACAGAGATGGCTATGCTTACACTATCATTTATTCACTGATTTGTATTCTTCCACACGAACGACTGTAAACCTCCTTTGGGCCACCCCTGTGTGGTACTCCGCAATGTTTTTCCGACCCCCCCATGCAATCGACTCAGCCCTGACACTACGTATACCTGGGGATAGCATCAGATCCCGCAGGTTGAGGACTCAGTCCTGCAAGATGGCCCGCCCCGCTTCAGGCATCAATTGAAAGCCCATGTCACCTGGCTTCTGACCCACCAGGGATAGATTAGAGGCTCCTACAGCCTCCTCCTTGGGTCTGACTAACTCGCTAGGGCAGCTCACCGACTGCAGGAAAACATTGTATTTACCAGGTCACCGGTTTATTATAAAGGTCACAACTCAGGAAGAGTCAGAGGAGAGAGACGCACAGCAGAACAGTGGCCCTTTCCGGCATCCACGGTGTCTCTCTTACTGCGGTATCTTCAATTGAGGGTGATGATTGAAGGTGCAGATTTCATTATTATCCAGGTAGGGTGAGGTCCACAGGTCAGGAGATGGCTGTCACTGAGAAAACAGATTGTCACTCACAGTTCCCAAGAGGAGGGAAAGCACCCTGTTGGGCAGGGCTACTTGGGGAAGCACCGGGTCGGTCAGAAGGCAGAGGAAAAAGGAAAGTGGGACACAGTAAGCAGACTTAGGACGCTGCTGTGGACGATTCCAGCACACTCCCGGGAGGTGAGGGCAGGGGACGGCTGCCTCCTGGAGCTTCAGAGCATGGGCTCTGCATCGGTCAGTCTGCATGTGGGAGGCATGTTCCCGGGCGGGTCCTTTGCTATTTAAGAATTGGCTAGGCCCGGCTGGTGTAGCTCAGTGGATTGAGCGCGGGCTGGGAACCAGAGGGTCCCGGTTCGATTCCCAGTCGGGGCACATGCCTGGGTTGCGGGCCAAGTCCCCGTGAGGGCCATGTGAGAGGCAACCATACATTGCTGTTTCTCCCTCTCTTCTCCTCTCTCTGAAAATAAAATAAATAAAATCTTTAAAAAAAAAAAAAAAAAAGAATTGGCTAGTGCCAGGACAGGGAGTCTGCCCACCCCCACAGTGAGACTCCAGATGCCAGAGCGTCAAGAATACAGAAAATAAGAAAAGACGATGACATTGCAACTTCCTGATGGGCCATCTGAATCACCTAACTGGAGGCAAATCTTACTCATGGCCATTTTGGTGATAAGTGCTGTGGTGGCTTTTGGGATTCTTTGAGTTACAAAAGACCAAAAAAAAAAAAGGTATTCTGATTCAAACAGGAAAGAGGAATGGGTTGGCTCATGTATCTCAAAGTCCAAGGGCTTGTTTAATCCAAATATCAGGCCTAGTTTTTCTGCATCTCTTGACCTTGTGCTTTTTTTCAGGCCCATCCTCACTGGGCTTCCCTCTCCGTAGCTCAACCAAAGGGCACCAAGCTTACCTCTCCTCTTTCCACAACTGAATTCAGGGGAGGAGAGACAAGGTCATGATCCCAGAAGGTCCAGCAAATGCCATCTTGATTCTCATTGGCTGTGACTGGATTACATCATCATGCATGAACCAATCACAGTGTCTAGGAGATGGCAAACTGCCTTCTAGTTTAAACCAATCAGAGTGCAGCCCTGGAGCCAGGTTTGGATCCATTTAAATGAAGCCACGTGGTTAGGAAAGGGTGAGGGGTGCTTTCCTAAAGGAAATGTAGCCAGCATTTCCAGGTGGAGAGGGAACTGATAATGAATCTCAAACATACAATGTCTTGCCAAATAAATGCTTCTTTGTATTTAAATGTTCAATGTATATTAATCATATACACACACAGTACTTTGTTTTTTTGTGTTTTTTTTTTTTAAAGGGCTCAAAGCCCACTACCCTGACTCACTTATTAAACTTTCCTTTGTAATAGGCTGTTTAATTTCAACAATAACTTTTCGGTATTTAAAAAATAATACATACTATCTACTAGGGAGGATTCACAATATACTAATTCATTCCTTGATGCAAACTGATTTTTTATTATTTTCAATAAAAGCAGAAAGGAATTACCAACCAGAAACTTCACACCTTACCCACACCTGCCCTTGGCACGCCCTTTCCTCTTACCACTGCCGACATCGATGGGTTGGTTCTCTTGCTGTATTTTAAGGGGAGAATTAAAGTATTCGTGGGTAGGAACAATGAAGAGGAAGTCAAACAAATTTCCTGCCCTCCCCCCACCGGAAGATCTTGCAGGGAGCATTTCTGGACAGATGTCCCTGCCGAGCCAGTTCTAACTGGTTCTGTCCTGTTTACCGACTGAGCTGCTTTTCGGAGACAACAGACCAAAGGCACAAGTCATGCAGCCCAAGTATGCGCAGAGGGGAGAACTGTGACCCCCCAGCTGCACTGGGAGCCGAAGTCTCAGCCCTCCCTTCCATGGATATGACCAGAACTTGAACATGAAAACCCTTTCAGAGCCAAAGGGTCCATTGTCTAGGAAGATCAGGTATTCATGCCTCTTTACCGTAAACGGCCGAAGTCCTCTAGTTAAAACTTATCCCACCCGAGCTCCTGAATGCCCATTGCCCTTCTCGCCTCAAAGCCTTACCCTAGTGCAGCCAGGGAGGTGGGTGTGAGGCACCAAGAGGTCTCCCATCTTCTCGGTTGGTGCCTTCTCCATCAATCGACGTTCCTTCCTCCAGACTCTGCGTTGAGTTTTGGTTTCTCAATGTGTCGAGCACACAAACCAGAGTAAGAGAGATACTATTCAGCCACACAGTGCGGTGCTTCCCCCACCGCCTTCCTCAATGCGGGTCTCCCTCCCCCGATCAAGGGGAAGCCTGGCCCACGTCAAAGCTGGGAGTGGGGCCCAGAGGAAGCAATGCATGAACATAAGAAAAAAGCACCATTTCCTTTAGTATACAGACTTGTGAAATTATTATAAAACGTTTAAGGTGTAACTTGACATTGAGTGTCCTTGACCAGAAAAGCGGTTAGGGAAAGAGGGCATCTCTCTATTGTTTAGGTGGCAATCAACAAAAGCTAAGATGGCTGGTTTTGAACCTGGGGCCTTGAGAGCTCAGAGTCACAGTCAATACTGATGGGAAGGAAAATGAACTTGGTAGAATGTGAAGGCATTCTTCTCTTTGGGACCAGGAAACTTTCAGGACCATATTCTAGTCTGGGCCTGCCTGGCTCATTACAGTGACCCCTAGGTCCCTAACGCCATCAGTTTAGAAGGGACTGTGGTTGAAAAGTCCACAATTCATTGCTGCAAAGAACCCCCTCTTGCTAGGCTTGCGTTGCCTGAAAAGTACCCCTCCCCCCCCGGCTGTCACATTGTTCCCCATTCCAAAAGGTTCCGAGGAAAAGGCCAAGAAATTTTACCAGCCGTGGGGGAATAAAAAGAAGTATGTTTTTACACACACATATGGTTTCTATAATCATTTTTTAAAAATTGACTTTGACTTAGCTTTCCAATAGACACAGCATGATTCAGGGTGACAGACCCCAAAAACCCACCACTGTCCCCAGACAGGGGAGGGCCAGGATTGATTTGTGGCCCAGACCTGGGACCCGTGCTGTGTGGGGTGATTTTTACACAGTTCTGCTTTCCTGGCCCGCCTCTCCCAAGCTGCTTTCACCACACACCAACCAGCTTCATAGGTTTTCAAACTGGGTGGTGATCTGGAACACAAAAATAATGAGCATCTCAGGAAAAATGACTGCCCTAGAGCAGAAGCCAGAAACTGGTACCCACAAAGCAGTGCTGTCCCGAAGGCCTGTGGTATCCCTTGTAAAACAACACGGTGGCCCTGGGAACTGCTACAGCCACCAGCCCACACATCGGACCCTGGCATGCAAACCTCACCACAGTCAACACAGAAGAGTCGAGTGTGCCCAGGACACATGACATAATGCGACCTAGTCACCACGGCTCAGGTTCAAAGTCTTGAACAGATTCTTCCAGGAGTTTCCTGTGTCACCTCTTATCCAGCCCATGAGCTCTCCTCCAGTCCACAGTTTAGGGGCATCCCCATCCATCCCACCCAATGTCCCTCACAGCCCAAGCTGACCTCTCTGTGCCAGTTTCTTCTGTCCCTGGAGAAGTAAGTAAGGACTTGTGCTATCGAGCCTCAAGTCCACCCACCTTGGCCTCCAGGTGGGAATCCTTCTCACAGGTCGTGGCCCATCTGGTCTGCTCGGACAGAAGTCCCCACAGCTGGACACCCTTGGATCAGGCCCCCCGGCCTCTTCCCAGCTCAGACCGTGGGCTCTGCCGCCCCTATGCTTTCTTATTCTGCCTCTGAACCCGCAATTCTCTTTAGTAAGAAACCCCCAAGTACCACCTTATTCTTCCATCCTACTAGGCCTCTGTCCTCTCCACTTTACCTCTGCCTAATGCTCACACTAGTGGGAATATTCCACGGATGGTTAGGACACAGAATCTTCTCAAACCACGCATGTGAATGGGGCCTCAGTATCCCCTCCGGGCCCTAATACACAGCCTGATCCATGCTTTTGATGGGGATTCCCATGGTCCATTTCTTTATCATATTCTTTTGGGGGGTGGCTCTGATAGGGTTGAGGAACCCTCAGCAGATTTCAATCACTGTCACTATTTCTGCAGAATCAAGGGTGGTCCGTGCTCATTAGAAGCCCTGTGGTCGATTGGAGACCCTGGTCTCCAGAGGCACCTTCATCCTAATTAACTTAGTCCCCCAGCTGACCCCAACCACGCCCACTTCCATTCACGCCCACAAGACCCAGAGCCAATAAACTGGATTTCAGCCCAGTAATTTTTCCATCTTCCCACATCTGGGCTCCGTTTGGGGCTGGTTAGTGAGTTCATTGGTTGTTGGTTGGAAGAGTTTTGTTTTCATTCAAAACTTTGCAGGAAACTGTTGGGAAAGTTCAACTCAATTCAGAGTCTTCTCCACGGTTCTCTTCTGACCATTTCCTCTGGACAGGAGAAAGGAAATGCAATGTAGAGAAGACAAACCCCAGCATCTGACAGGCCAGGGAGTGAGGGACTCTGCACACAGGGAGGGCTGGAATCCCCCCCAAAAGCAGCAGCGATCAGCCTGCACCAAGCGAGGGGGAGAGCAGCTCATTCTGACATTCCACAGCTACTTGGGAGTTGGAATCAGAACCACACACAGTGGCGTCATCTTCCTCTGCCTGTCAATCAAACTGGGAGTACTTCCTGCCCAGCACGCCCCTCCCCTCCACTCAGTCCTTTTTCTCCCAGCAGTCTGATGCCCTGCTTGCTTCCCTGAGCATGTCCTTCCCTCTTGTGGTCCTGACTCATCAGAAATTAAAAGGCCCTTAATGCTATCAGTGCTGGTGTCCTCTCTGCAGACACACACAGATATACACACTGAGCACAGATCTCAGAAACACACAGGCACGCATGCACTCCCCCCGCCCCACAGAGCCAAGATTTACTGCTCTGAAACTGTTGCCTCTTTTACAGATTTATTCTTTGAAAAGTGAGATTCCCCTCCTGGGATGGAGCTGGAGGGGGCTGCTGGGGGAAGAAAGAGAGGCCTGCATATTCAGGCAGCCCACCCAGGCTCATGGCATCTGTTGGGGGAGGGGGTAGTTAAGGAAAGGGGGATAAGTGAGCATAAATTACAAAGACTGTAGGACTGGAAATGCTACTTGCCCTTGGCCACAGCACCATGGCAAAGGTCCAGATGTGTCAGGGCTTTATACAACACCTGGTCTGTCTGCAGGTGGATAAGCAGCTAGGCAGGAAAGTCTCATTTCTAGAATGAATCTCGAGGCGGGGACAGTGGCTCAGTACGTCACCTGGGAAGCTTGCACAAACTACACATGCCCATCCGTACCACACTGCGCAGCTTTAATAGCTCCCGGTGATTCCAGTAAGTCATCGCTACAGAGCCTTCCTGATACAGGTTCTAGGTGCACAGCCCGGGCGGCCACACACAAGGTCCGTCAAGGGTGAGAGCCGGGTCTGAAACGCACAATGTCAGGTCGGCATGGAACTTCAGCCGCCTGGGTGAGGACACTTGAAGGAGGAGGAACCCAAAGATCCCCGTAGACATCTAGGAAAGGGTCGGGCCAATATTTTGGCATAACCCCCAAAGGCTCTAAATCTTTACTGAGAAGGGCAGCTTCTAACATTGCCATAAAAGGCAACGCAACCTCAGAGAGCATCTAGAAGAGATTAGTGCACGGTCAAGATCTGCTGCCCTTCGCCTTGGTGGACCACCCATGGCGGGAGGCCATGCCCAGTCCTGGGCATCACTTTGTAAGGGGTAAGATGAGGAGCTGGATATCACCCAGAGGACAGCAGTGAGTTCACTGCAGGGACCACGGGACTGTCACATCAGCAAAAGGAAAAGTGTTCACTAACAAGGAAAGCTAAGGAAGCAGCATGACAGCCTTCAGAGCTCGGAAGAGCTGAGCCAGGAAAAGAAGGGGTTGGCTGTGTGCCTACAAGAGGGACAGGTAAAGGGAAAGAAAGGGAAGGTGCAGCAGTACACATTTCACAAACATCACTCACTATTCTGTCCTTATCACAAAGCCACCAAGTAAATGGGTTTTATCAAATCCATTTTGCAGCCCGGCAAACTGAGGCTTAAATAGTTAACTAATTTATCCAAGGTGGCCAGTTTCCAAGGAATGAGAATTCTATTTCAGTCTACATCTATATGATCCCCAGATCTGTTGTTTCTTTTACTCCTAAAAGAAAAACCTGACCTGGAAGCAAAAGAAAGAGAGGTGGGGGGAAAGAGAGAGAGAGAGAGAGAGAGAAGGAGGAGGAGGAGAAAGTGATTCAACCTAAGGAAAAGTCGTGGCAGATGCAGTCAGTGCCCCACCCCAGCCCCTTACCCCAAGGTCTTTCCTGGTTTTGCATCCATCTCTCCAGGTGCAGCGAGTATTGGCTGACAAACTCTGTCTGCTTCCTTCTTGGGAGAATCATCCTCTGTCACACAAAAGACCAACCCTCTGCTCATCCCAAAGTCCCCCACATACGTACACATCTTACAGGGTCGGGGCTCTGTCTCTGTCCTGATGTGATTCGTCTGCGGAGACCTTCCGCACCACCCCCCACCCAGGGGCTGGACCATGTGCCTTCCTGACCCCAACTACAGCCTCTCAAACAGAGGCCGTGTCTGCCCGGAGCCATTGCGTTTGTGAAAACAGTGAACTGTTGGGGCTCTAATGGGCCAGGCAAGGGACATCTAAGTCCCCAAGGAGCAAAGGCCGTCACTCAGGACAGGAAGCCCCACTCAGGGTCTTCTGAGCTCCACTCAGGAGACTCGCCCACCTTCACGGCAGCTGTCCCTGCATTTCCTTAAGGGGAGGACACATGCTCAGTTCCTGAGCATAGGGAGGTGGTTCAAGTTGATGCTAAACTAATGCTTAAAAGGCTTGAGAAAGGACTCTCCAGGGGACCCCTCTTAAGCTGATTTCCCGTAGCAGTCAGGATATCGCTGTGAACTTCTCCCGTCTCCAGGTTTTGGTATGGAGGGAGCAGCTCAGGGAAACAGGCATCGAGAGCTTGTCTGCCCTGCCCTCCTGCCCTCCTGTGGCATGGCTCCTACACAGGTCCAGAGCCATTCAGAACTGCTGGGGCAAGTTACAACTTCCAGCGGGGGAGAGGAGACAGGAACGCACCCACTGCATTTGGGTCGCACTGCCCGCCCCTCACCCAGCAGCCACCTTGGTCCAGAAGCACAGCGTGTCCACCTGCGAACTACCTCCAGGAAAAGAGGGAAACAGACGCTTGCCCACAAACCAGGGCCAGGGGAGATGGGTGATGAGGATCTGTGTCCTTTTCCAGGTGGGGAGGTGGGAATTCTTGGCTGCACTCTGTGCAGTTCAGCTTAAACAGGAGGATGTTCACTCACGCTCCCAGCCCTCCACCCCCACCCTCCCTGCAACACAATTTTAATTCTGACCTCAGAGGAGCAAGGAGGCACGTGGATTGAAACTAAGAGCTCTGAACAGCCGGCCAGGAGCCAGCTGCATGCAGAGCCTGGAGCAGTGCGCCCAGCGTAAGCCCCCACAGCCCTGGCGGTGCACCCAGGCTCTGACGTAACACCACGCCCGGCACCGCGCCTCTGCTTCCATAACCTCCAAAATCAAATCCGATCTGAGCGTGAGGTGTGGGAAGGAGGGAGCTCTTTAGTGAGCATGGAGAATGGAGGGCAAGGCACAGTGTGTTTATTAATGGCATTACCGAGAAGCTCAGCATTGGAACGATGCACCATTGAAGGCTAAGTTTTAGGAGAGGAAGCATCTTCAAGGTAGTGTGCCAGTTTTGGAGGCTGCATGACAGCGGCAACTTGATGGGAAGGCAGGGTCTGGCTAAAAGTATTCCTTTAAACAGCAATCCTGCACAAAGGACCACGGCCATTCCCCCCTTCCAGAACGTGGTGGGGGGCTGTCTGGTCACAGCCGACTGAGTGAAAGCCAGACCTCCGTGTCCAGTAAAATGAACACCGTCTCCCTCAGGTTCAGCATATTCCCCAAGGTCACTTGGCCCACACCCAAGTCCTGATGCTAAATATACAAGCACCGCACATCCATACTATGGTCAGAGACGTGGCGTGGGGACAGGAAGACGGCTCACTGGGAGGCCCCAGTCCTGGCCAACACCACGTCCTAGGGTTTTCTCTCTTTGTTTCATTTCTTTTGATTGATGAGAGAGAGAAACATCAATCTGTTGGTACACTTACTGATGCATTTATTGCTTGTTTCTTATATGTGCCCTGACCAGGGATCAAACCCCCAATCTTGGCCTATCAGGGTGACGCTCTAACCACCTCCCTGGCCAGGGCCTAGGGTGTTCTGATCTCTCTCCTTAGAAATCACAGCCCTGGCACATGGGACCACAGTGACATACACAGACATGCACACACCAGCACACGCACCCTCCCCAGGCTCTTCCACCCCCCCGCGGAGGTCAGAACCGACTCTCCCAATGGCCCAGCTCGCTGAGGCTCCACACGCAGATCACTCGGGGACTGAGAGAGAGGAAGCGAGTGCTGCCAGCTCCCAGTTTGGCCAACACCCCTGCAGGGAGAAGGGTCAGCACATGTCATGGCTGCTCAGAACAGAACTTCAGGTTAGACGAAGTTGGACCTCCAGCTCAGCTCCCCGCTCTCAGGCTAGCACACGACTCTGGAGAGCACCTCACATGGTCCCCTCCAGGGGACAGCACTCAGAGTCCACAGCGTAAATGCAGCCCCCAAGGGGGTGGTATGCCGCAGCCCTGGCCACTAACTAGCAGTGAACGAGCAGTGTTACCTGGGCAAGTGCCTACCTAATCTGATCCTTAGCGTCCTTTGTTTATAAAGTGACTACCTAATGGCTGTGTCCAACCTGGTCTAAGGATTAGATTAGAAGTCAAGTGCTCAGCACAGAGCCTGATGCATCGAAGGTGGTCAAGAATACTTATTTAAGGTCACTTAACCTAGGATCGTGCCACACAAGGACCGTCAGAGGTGTTTGCTTTGAGGGCTTCACGCAAGGACGTCTACGAGCCAAAGGTTTCCCATCCCAATCCATGAGCTTTGCTTGATTTGCCAGCTAATCTGGAACCCAGTTATTTGCACTGCGCAAGGTCTTCATGGAAGAAAAGTGGAGTTGAGGAGGACGAAGCCACTGCAGGACAGCTGACATTTTGATTAGAATGAGAAGGAGCAAAAAGGCCACATCTGCATCTCACCTCTAACCCACTCCCATGGCCTTGAATCATATGACCTCCTTAGAATAGGGGGGCCATCAGACTCTCACCCCTGCTCTCCAGGAGAGGGATTTGGATATAGATTAACAAAGAGAAGAGTCGGATACGAAGGAGAATAATCTCTTGCACGTTGATGACGTTGTGTGTTTGTTGCACAGTGTGTGGGATGCTGGAAGAGAGTGCCCTGAAGCTGAAGGGCAGGCCCCTTCCTGCGTACACATCACGCCCAATGAGTGGACCTCTCTCCCAGGCAGGGTGCTGTCCACGTGCCATCCGCAGAGAACTGAGAGAAGCTGCACGTGAATCATTTTCTCTGTTCCCTGGCTAGGATGGGGGCCCCAGGAGGCAGATCGGGCAGACACCGCTATTGCCAACCTACAAATGAATAAACTTAGTGTTGAGAGAGACAAAGCACCCACGGTGACAAGACAAGCGAGTAGCAGAGGCAGGACTCAGTCTACCGACTCCAAACTGAAAGTACCCTTGTCACAGTAGGCGGGCCAAAGACACGTCTAAATCCAGCACCTGCGGTCCCCGATCACAGGAGCAGGGTCTCAGGGGCGTCCAAGGAGAAAAGGAGGTGCAGGAAGTTCATCCACTGCGATGTGCCCATGTTACAGATGAGAAAACTCACCGGAACCAGTACCATTCTGACGGGCATTTCTCCCTAACAGGGCCGCCTCCACATCCTAGTTAATCAGGGGCGTCCAAGCTTTTGACGTCGCTGGGCCACACGTTAAATACACAAACACTAACAAAAACTGATGAGCAAAGAAAAGGTTTTAAGTAAATGTACAATTTTGTGTGGGGCCGCGTTCATAGCCACCCTGGGCTGCATGCAGCCCCGCGGGGCGTGGGCTGGACACCCCTGCAAGTGAACAGCCCATATTAATAGAGTTCTGCTAATGTGGGCACGGCGCATTCCGCCAAGTCAGAAAGACGCAGTGGACAGACAGATTCACAAGTCCCATCTTTTTAGTGTCCTATCTGTGTCCAGTGCCCTGGCTGGCCACCAACTAGCAGTGTGACCTCAGGAAAGTCACTTCAACCTTTTGGGCCGAAGTTCCGTCATTTGGATAAGGAGGTGATTGGATAGAGAATTTACTTTCCATTAAGGCCGCTTCCAACATAAAATCCTTTCTCCACGGAAGCACTGGGAGAGGCCGTGGACTCCGGGCCATGGCAATAAGCATCTCTTTCAACCGTTGTCCACTAAGACCGGTTTTAGTTCCAATTCACCCCTCCATGCCTCTATCCTCCCACACACAGCTTTCATGAAAGCACTGATTTAAACATAGGATTAATGTTCAAGCAAAGGACACTCCAAACAGCAGACCAGCTCTCCGGACATTAAGGAGACAGTTTCTCACTGTTCAGACCCAGCCCCGAAGGCCCCAGCTGTGTGCTTAAGAGGTGGTGTCTACACCCGTGTGTCTACACCCCCATCAGCAGAGCCCTCTTCCTCACACACCCAAGACCCCACCCTGAGGCAGCCCCCTGAAAAGCTTAGGATCCGTTAGATAAACTGGGCAAAAGGGATGATCGGGTGTTCTTTTAAAGAAAAGTTGAGGCTGTCTAGAAAGATAAGCCCCCACACTCCAGGAAGGTTTTCTGATTCTGTGGGGGTATGCTGGTGGCGTTCTTTGATGGTTTGCTTTACAACTCTGCAAACTGTAGCACACTGAAAAAAATAAAAATGACTCTTGTCCATAGAAACGTAAACTAAGTCTGTCCATAGAGATACAATCAATTTCTGCTCTTTAGAAAACACAACTCCAAACATTAGCTTTCATTGCTCTTGAAGAGAACCAGTTCTCTCTGTAAGGAAACTCATTTTAGCATTTATAATTACACACGCACACGCATGCACACACATGCACATATGTAATTATAAGTTAGGGTTTTTCCTTTTTGGAAATTCTCCTGTATTCATCTACTGTATTTCCTTCTGTTTTTATACAGAAGAGGAAATACTTTGTTCACGCGTATACAGTGATGGGAATGGAAGTTGAGTCACAGAGATAGTGCTCTCTGAAGTTCTGAGTTTTTACTGTCAAAACGCACAATAATTACGATAAAAGTTGATCTGAATGGCCTTGGAACTAAAACCTCAAGGCAGGCCTTCAATTTTGAAAGTGAAGCACTGACCACCACCCGGCCTGCACCGGCTTTAGCCGCTCCGCCAGCAGAGTCCTCTGCTCTCTCCAAACTGGCGCCGTGCGACCTGGGCGTGAAGCTCTGAAGCTTGTCGCCCTGGGACAACGCACCCGGTGAGACTCCGAGGGGCCACAGGTGCTCCTTTGTTTCGTGCCGTGAGACGGGCCACTGCAAATACAAAGGGAGGAGGGAAGGGCTGTGGGCTTGTTTTAAGAGAAGGGGACTTCAGGGGAGGATGTCAACGCTGATTCCCTTCAAAGCTTTCTGAAAGTCTTTGTGCACCGCCGCGAACATGTACGAATGTGTCCGATGTGAAGACCACGCACTCCTCTGGGTCACGTGGGAGAAAACCCACCCCATGCAGAGCAGGTGAGTTCAGCCGCACCAGCTGAGAGTCCTCAAAGCTTTGACTTTGTTTCCCCATTTCCATCCTTCGACTCCTTTCTGACTTACTTCCAGCATCCACCTTTTGGATTCCGGGCTCCTCCGAGCAACTTCCATACAAGCCTTGGCTGCGTCACCCTGGCCCTTTCAGACCGCATTTCTGCACAGCGTCCCACCACGTCAGGGCGTGTTGGAGAAGCTGGAAGACAGTACGCCAGGATTCTCTTGTGACCTCCTTGCCTTTCGCCAGGAAGTTCTGTCTCAGGAGTGTAAGCCCTGTAAAACAGGGCATGGCACTGCATTGGGTCGGCTTAGCAGGGAGCCGGCCCTGAGAGCATGAAGCACACATCGGGTGATTGGCACGCAGGCAGATAAGAAGACTGGGAATGCACAATCCGCCCACTCTGAAGGGACGTCGTGCAGAGTCCTGGAGAGCTCGGCAGCAGGTATCCTGGGTGTCCTGAGAGAGGAGACACTAGGACGCCGTGGAGAGAAGAAAAAGCTGGGCACAGCACAGGCACACGAAGGATAAAGCTGGACTCTTCGCAACTTTGACCAGCCCCCCTCCAGCTCAGCAATCTGCAGCTGCAGTAAAGGGTGCGGGGAGGAGGCGGGGCTAAGGCTTGTACTCAAACTCCTTAGCAGCACAACCAAAAGCCAGCCTCCTCGGACCTACCAGCCCCGCTCCGGGGACCCCGGGGTCAGCAGTGCCCTACACAAGGACATGGCTTTAGGAGGCGGCGAGAGAAACACTGGCTCGTCCGCACTGGAGAGGATAGTGCTCTGGACAACCTCTGCTTTTCGTCCCCGGCACAGAGAGAACCATATGTTCGCTGTTTTCACGGTTTCAGAGGGAGAAATAAAAACAGCCCATTATTTTCATAGCTCATTTGCATCATGGACAGGAGACAGCGCACAGCCCTGGGGACAATGGGCGTCCTCTGCCTCGCGGAAGCCCCCACCCCATGGAGCCGACACGGTTGCAGGCTCACCCACAGCAAGCGCCAAGACCTTAGCTCGCTTTGCTGAAAATATTTTGTGGTCCCCCATCAGCCTCTTAACCACCGGGCATCTAACTGATAAAGCCCTATGACGAAATGAGCCGATCATCCACCAACATTTCACCCCCTGTTGAGTCAAGGGCAATGTCAGGAGAACCGAAGGAAGCCAGGTGCGTGCAGAAGGCTTTATTGCAGCCCTCGGGGAGTCCACTTTCTACTGTACAGAGGGGGTCCATAGCCAGGCCCATCAATGTGTACCTAGTGCATATAGGATCATTCCTACTTATTTATTATT
This sequence comes from Micronycteris hirsuta, assembly GCA_004026765.1. Taxonomy (NCBI): domain Eukaryota; kingdom Metazoa; phylum Chordata; class Mammalia; order Chiroptera; family Phyllostomidae; genus Micronycteris; species Micronycteris hirsuta. The sequence goes on from PVJI01003272.1 coordinate 62,173, forward strand.
CATCTATGTTGTATCAAGCACCATGCTAGACGTGACGAGAGACTCAAAAAGCACAAGCTTTGGGCTCTGCCTTGAAAATGTTCGCAGACCGGTTGGGTAAGCAGGACTGTTATGACGTCATTAAATGAACATGCGTTGAGTGGAGCCCAGGGCGTTTGGTGGTAAGCCAAGGACAGACCACAGAGGAAACTGACACAGAGAAGTCTGTCACTCCGGGGGTCCGGGAGAAAGGGCAGGGCACGCCTGGAGGGGCTACCAGGCAGGTCGAGCTAGAGTGCAGAGAGAGAAAGAGGTAAGATCTGGGGCACATGCCTCTGCGTGGAGCTCTTCGGGGTTCCTGGGCTAGGAATGAACTGGGCAATTCAAACTGAAAAGGGCAGGGTTTTGTTAAACTCCACGGGGGTTTATCTAAGGGGCACACAAGGGAAAGTCTCCAGGAGGCAGGGGAGATGGCTGATCACAGGGGATATTGGGGAAGTCACATTAGGAACTTACACTGGCTTGTCATAGAGGGCATGCACTTGGCCTTGGATACCAAGGAAGAAATAACCTCTTGTCAGAGTCTCCCCCATGTGAAACAATTACCAAGCAGCAAAGATTTAAAATGTTCACAGGAGTAAACGGGTGTTCAGAAAAAGGAGTTGGTGAGATTTTATGGAAAAAGAGACATTTGGCCAAGGTGGGGTCGGGTGTTGGGGGTAAATAGTAGATGGACAGATCTGCGAACAGAGAAGACACCCCTCTCAAAGACAGCGGTCCAAGCAGAGGCACTGAGCCAACACCGACCATAACAGAACAGGGGACGGGGAGGGACCCACTGAGACAGGCCTTGCGGGGCAGGGCCAGCTTGTGTCAGGAAGTTGTGGGACATGACAACAGACTGAGGAAGGTCAGGCAGAGAAGTGCAGCCTGACGAAGCGATCACACAGGAGTCACAATTAGTTCTTGTGCAGGACAAGGGCATAGAACAGCAAAGGTTTGGAAAGATTATCTTGAAACAAATGGAAGTGAGTCAAATTATCCTTAGCCTAACTGGAAGTGAGTTTCACATACCTGGAAGCCTGACCGGAGAAAACGCGATGCTCACCACAGTAGCGAACGCGCGGTGCCAGCGCGCAGGCACTCACGCATCGCAAACATCGAGCATTACGACGTTCTACGTGCTGTGCTCGGCACTAGAAGTGCAGACACAATGAATAAAATACCTTTTTCCCCTCGAGGCTCCAAGCTTCTCACCTTGACTCTGCTAGATCAAATTGTAGGCCATAACTCTTTATTTCCCTGGAGGAAAAGCATGCATCCACATCTTGGCCATGGTCTCATAGGAGCAGCGTGTATTTCCTGGCCCCACTGACTTTGGTCTTCGCCATGCGACTTCCTAGGCTGGTGGTACGTTAATGGTTCTGACACACGGTAGAGCTTATGTGGTTGTCCAAGCCCTCGTGAGCTTCTGCCATCACCACGAGAGCTTCCCCAGAGGGTTCCTCTCCCTTCAACCTGAACCCCAGAATAAACATGCATAGAGCAAAGCTGCCCAGCCCAGCCCACAGGCCTGAAGACCAGCAGGTATGCCGGAGACAAATGCCTGCTGTTACATGCCAGTAACCTTCGGTGCTTGTTTGTTATACAGCAATTAGCTGGCTGATGCGCCTGCTCTCAAGAGCCTCCCTAATCAAGCCCCTGTCTACATTTCCAACCTGTCTCCCAGGTCTCCTCTTAGAGTCCAAGCAAAGTGGACTCATCACCGTGTCTTTGGCCAACCCTGCTTCCCCTCCTCCACATCTTTGTTTGATTCAGATCTCATGACCAACATTACCTCTTTCCATTGCTGCCTATAAAATCCTACCCAGCCTTGTAACTGTCACGCCACGTGCTGTCTTGCTCTCTAAAGCGTTTCCTAACCCGAACTGGATACACATGGCTCACCCTGGCTTTGCTCAGCCCTGACTACGTCCTCACCCCCAGCCTTACATGCCTGTCTTACTTCCTGGCCAGGATGACCCTAGTGACAGCTCATGTTGTTTCTACAATCACAACACCCACACTGCCACCGCTGCCACCACAGACCAAGAGGCACCCATGGACACCAACTGACTGTGTCTGCGTGTTGGACAGACTGGGCCCATGGAGCCTGTGGCCATCCCAGCAACCTTCTGGAGGGCCAGAGAGCACAACCCGCAACTGTGAGGGGGTCGGTGTTTATGGAACAGGCTTTGACTAACAAGAGAGGCGTGAGAGGCGAGAGCCAGCAAATAAATTGCTCCCTCTTCCATCTCGATGATGGACAGCTAACTGTTTCTCGCATTGTCCCCGGAGATGGCCCACATGACTAAGCGGCCATCTGGTTTTCTACAAAGCTGTAATCACCTTGGCAATGCGCCATCTTGCATTTGCTCTCGCTCCTTCCTCGCTTCCCTTTTCTGCCTGACTTTTGCTTCCCTGGGGCTGCACCCCCAATAAAGTGTTACTATGGAAGATTTCGTTTCAGGCTCCTTTTTCATGGGAATCCAGCTGAAACACTACATAAATACAATCTCTTCTTCCTTTGACCCCGAGTGGCACTTTTAACATCTCTCATTGATGGGAGTTATTTCGCGCTGCTCTGCGTTAAAGCTATTTCTGATGGATCCACCCACGGCGACTGCCAGGTGCTTTCCGTGTAGTAGGCGCTCAATAAATGCTCTAGTGAAAAGGAATTGAATCCACCTCATTAGATTTCAGTTAATAAGTAAAAACAATCATCCCAATGGATCAAAATAAATCTGCCCCACCGGCCCCATGAAATACAATATATTACCTCCAAAACTCTGCTCCAATTTCTACTTTTCCCATAAACATTGACAGAAATCTGCTTTTCGTCCCATTGTCCTCACTACAAATAAAAATATGAATTCTCACAACAGCTCCACGGGGATGCAGAAAGGCCGAGAAAACAGGTGGTTAATTAAGGATCCGGGTGGGGGGGGCAGTGAATATTTCTAGAGACTTAACAGAATAGTTGAGTTACCACCACCTTGCCACCATCACGACAACCGCCATCTTCCACCCCTGTGTGAGGATTACTTCTAGGCCCTTCCAAACGCCGCAGGCTCTCCTGCCTCACAGCGGCATAAACTGCGTCTGCTTAGACTCACCACGGACCATGACAGTGATAACGCCGGAAAAGCACGGCAGAGTCCAGTGCGCCGCTGACACACTCTGTGATGCTTGCCACTCAGTGGTTACACCCCCTCCCGCTGGAAATGCGGGGGAGGCTATCAGGCAAGAATGGAAGTGTTTCTGAAAAGCTACACAAGTAAATGTGGGGATTTTTCAGACTCAAATGCACGTCATTCTGCTGTTGGGAAGCGGGGGCTGGCGTGCAGGTGGATAATCAAGCTCAAAAACAAACAGACACATAAATACATAAATAAAAGCCTCCACAGCAGGGCACGGGCGACCAGGAGCTCTGGCTCCTCCAGGAGGCTGTTGCATCTGCGGTGAGAGACCGTGCCTAAAATGAGTGAAGACGATTAATTCTTGGCACCGTTTTGGTTGCTTTTCCCAGCTTTGAAATGAAATTCTATTTGTAGTCCTTAAAAACTTGAGCAGCAAGGAAGAGTAATGTGTCCTACAATGAATGCATGACATGCAGACGCTGAGCAGCAACCTAAGAGTGTGGGGAGGTCCTGGGACCACATTGCTCTTCAGCAAATATCCGTCCCTGGGGATCCCTGTGTGACAAAGGTCAGCAGGAAAAGAGAAAACCGATGACTGCGATTTTACACCAAGAAGAGCTGCTTTCAATCTGCAAGTAGGAAACTCCCTGAGTGCAAACGGAAGGTGGCACTTCAGTGGTTTGACCGTCATTTTTACTGATGACTTTTCACGAGGATCAAAGGGCAGGGCTTTTGAGAGCAGGGAGCGCTCACGGTGACAGCCAGAGAGTTCCCACCTCGGGTTTGGGTTACTCCGCCCACAGCAACTACAGGGAAATGGGGCTCCCTGGTTGACGGGGTCTTGCCGATGATGAGTCAAAGCAGGTGACTCTATATTCCGTCTCCACCCCACCTGTGTGTACTGTAATAATTCCATTCTGCCACTAACCAGACTCCACAGGCATAAGGAGCCTCAGCCCCTACACCCTACAGGACCACCCCTACTCTAGCTTCGTTGCAGGGTCCCCAGGCCACCCACACGTCTGACAAGCTGGTTACGAATTGGGGGGTTCCCACGACTCCCTCAGGTTCAATAATTCATGAGAAGGACTCACAGGGCTCGGGAAAGTGCTAACTTCCTATTACGGTTTGTTATAAAGGACCCACAAGGGCTGGGGTTGCGGGGGAGTGCAGAGCGTCAGTGCCCTGCCCCTGTGGGTTCAGGACATCGCCCTCCCCACACATCACGGTCTTCCGTGCACAGAGTTTCTTAGGTGCCTCATTATGTAGGCGTGACTGATTAAATCATTAACATTGTTTAATGAAACAACATGATAGTGAAAGACGAGGGTAAAGCCCAGGATCTGGGTATCACAAACCAACAGCCAATTCCCCTCTCGTCTCTCACCCAAGGCCATGGTAGAATGCCAGCACCTTCACAGCACCGGCCCTGAGACGGCATCAGCCTGTGCTGCACAGCAGGTTAGTGATGCTGTGCGGCTGTCTTTCCCTTAGATCCTTCCTTTCCATTGCTGCCTTGCTTCATTCTTTATCAATGACCCCGAAGTGAAGAGATGTGATCTCCCTCGTGTTTCTCATACTATCCATTCATTTATTTACATGCATATCAGTATTGATTCCTTCCCTTCAACCTCAGAAGACGTGGTACCCATCCTCTCACTGGGAGTCAGCCCTCCACCTGGGACCTTGTTCCTATCTCCCTGGGCCCTGTCCCTTCCAGAACCCATCCCCACAAGTGACCCCACCCTCTCTGTCTCCCATGATGAACATGAAAGAAACACAAGGCAGCACCCCAGCCTTCAAACATTTAAAATCTGTTTTGAGAGACAAGATTAAGAGATGTTCGGTTAAATAATAAAGCAAATGAATAAAATCCTCAGCCTAGTGTTGTCTCATGAATCTATCACTTAATCATAAAGAAGCCAATACTGGCAAGGAAGACAAGGTCATGTGATACCCCTGTTCCAGGCAGGCATCCAACTCAATGAACCAAGAGACACAGTCATCTCACCACCCATTAAAAACCACCAGAGACAGAAATTCCAACAAGTTTCCGTCCCAAATTGGCAGTAGCATTGCCCTTAGGAGCACCCAGAAGGGACATATTTTGATGGCAAGCCAACCTATTGTCTTCTGTTTCTTAAAATGCCTCATTCAAAAAGACCACAAGGCAATCAACTAAAATTACTTTCTGGAAATGCATAATGTGAACCTCTGAGAAAGTGCAGTCAGCACCGGGACTACCAGAGTTACAATAGATCAATTTCTTCTTGGAGGACTTGATAGCCTTGGGAGACAGTCTAAAAGAGTAGGGTGGCCGTCCTGGCTGGTGTGGCTCAGTGGATTGAGCACTGACTGGCCTGCAAACTAAAGGGTTGCCAGTTCAATTCCCAGTCAGGGCACACGCCTGGGTTGCAGGCTGGGTCCCCAGTGCGAGGGCACGCAAGAGGCAACCACACACGGCTGTTTCTCTCCCTCTCTTAAAAACAAAGAGAGAGAGAAGAATAGAGTGACCTTTGCTTGGTAGCCGAAAACCTGAGCATCTCTGGGAGTCACACACACACACACACACACACAAGCTTACTGCCCCATCCAGAGTGTCTGGTGTCCCGCCCTCCCTCTACTTTTTCATTTCTCCTTGGGAGGCTCAATCTGAAGCCTTGAAATTTGCTCACCCTCCTGGGTCGAAGTCATCCAACCCTGTCCGGTGACTGGCAGAGGCTTTGCTACAAGGTCACTCACTCTGGACAGTCAGCCAAACCCAGTGCAGGGACAGCTGGGCTCATACCTGCTGTTGGCCATACAGTGTCTCCACTGTAGCATCGCAGAGACCCCGGCCAAGCACTGGGGCCTAACAGCAAGGACCACCGCCCAGGGGCAGCCAGAAGCCCACAGGGACAGTTGTGCCCATGAATATGAGACCTTCTGCAATAGTCATCAGCAGAGTAAAGCCATATTTTTAAGTTCCTGCTTATAACTATTTCTCTATGATACAGCCAAACTTGATATATAGCCCCCAGACTTTCCACTCCTAAAATAGTTTTGCTTCTTGGGAGGAAGTGCATGAAGAAGGCTTGAAGGTATTGGAAAACAGAGCAGTGGTGTATTTTAAAGAACAGGGAACTGAATTAAGGGCAGGACTGAGAACCAAGACCCGTCTCCTCAGCAAATAGTCAAGCCATGACCAAATCAGGGTCCCCTGTATCTGTAACCGCAAAACAGAGAAAAATTAGAAAACTAGGAACACAATGCTGGCAGTTGGAAATAAAGATAATATACATACTTATGTCATTATTACTGTTGCATATTTATAAAATGAATTTCACTTTTGATGAAAGGCACTAAATAATTTAATGACAATTTATTCCCTTCAAACCATCAGCTCCTCCCATGAACTTTGAGAGACATCATGGCGTGGAAGGACAGAGTACCATCTGGGGAGTCATTTCTCCTCATTTCACCAGTGAGAAGACCAGGGCCCAGAGAAGTCAAGTGACTTATCCAAGATCTCACAGCTCTGAAGTGGCTGGATCCAAATTCCAACCCAGATCCTCTGACCCCAAAATGTCTCACTCTCTATAAAAAGAAGATGCTACATACTCTACAAACTCACCAGTGAGGCTACCTAGTTATTGCTCCTCCTGGAAAACTCTTCCAAACTCCAATACCACACGCCTCCCATTGACTTTGCTGGTAGCTAGGAATGTGTATTTTGTATTAGCTATGACTGCTTTGGCATAGTCTTCAAGAGAAATGGTCACCCTTCTAGATATTAACGGTTAGACAAAGAGTTCTCCACGGGAAGAATTTCAAATACTTTTGTACAGAAATACGTCACCAACTTACTAAGGGTACATAAAGTTCTTTGAAATATAATTACCTATTTAAATTTCTCTAAAAAAGGTAAACTCTTAATTAAAAAAAAAAAAGCATTACAGTCCTTTTTCCCCACTCAATGGATTTTTTCCCATGGTCCTTTTGTAGAGGAATATTCTCCACGTCTTGCTGTAATGAACCTAAGAGACTTCCACTTACGTCCATTCATCCAAGGGCCACATCCAATGAGGAGCTAATCTCTTTCACTCTGGCTGACTCTCACACTAACACATGTGACAGAAACTCCCACTGTGATGAGCTTGAGACTCAGTTGCAGAGTTCTGAAAGGAATAAATCAGCAGACACTGGTGATTACAAAAAATTCAGCTGGATGGAATCAAGGTCTAAGGAAAGAAAGGGAGGAAAGGGAAGACAGACAGCAGACAAATGGATAAAGTATGATGGCTGGAAATGGGTCATGAGACATGTAACAGATCTGCAGTTTGCTGTTTGCAGTTCATCATAGCTCTTTGCTGCTTAATGGCCTTCTTCCAGGGGTGGGAATGGTAGGATGGAGGGAGGAGAGATAGGGGGAGGGAAGGGAAGGGGAAGAAAGGGAAGGGAAGCTAGTGTTTGTACAAATAAAAACACATGAGATATATAATGTATACTCTTTAGAACACCCACTATGGGAAAGAGCATTACCATTGTCATTTGGGGTCCCATGATCCATCTATTCCAGCGTCTCCCTTTCACAGTGTGATTGAGGCATTTTAAATCTTCCATGATGTCAAAACTTGATGATAATGTGATTTGATCCCAAATAGCCCTTGATTCTTTTAATAGCCCATTATGAGTCCAAGGTCTCGAACTGTTCTATAATCTCAGTCTACGCTACATTTTAGAGAATAAAATTTCCATAAAATAGATTCTACAAAGGTTTTCCTTGTGTTTGTCCTTAACCTTTCTATTTCAGGCTCTAAGAGCTGCCTCTAGATTCTGTAGAGTAGGGTTTGTTATCGAGTCTGTGTTTGTGCCGTGTTTAGTCCCTTCATAATTTCCTTAGCTTTTAGGATGTATAGGATGGCCAGAAAGCCAGGCAAACTGGTTGTTCTTATTGTTTCCACCTGAAAGGTTTTCACAGTGGGTGATTTTCTACTCAAAAATACTTTATGATCCTTAGCCTCACACTGAGTCCCCACTTCAGGTCAAGGCATTAGGTCCATATGGAACTTCCAAGAAAGATTCTAAAAAGACTAGGCAAAGAAATCTTGAGAAAGAAGAGCAAATCTGGAGGTGTTACACTTCCTGACTTCAAAGTATATTACAAAGCTATAGTAATCAAAACAGTTTGGTACCGGCATGAAAACAGACACACAGATCAGTGGAACAGAACAAAGAACCCATAAATAAACCCACGTATATATGATCTATTAATCCATGACAAAGGAGCCGAGAATATACAATGGGGAAAGAACAGTCTTTTCAATAAATGGTGTTGGGGAAAGTGGATAGCCACATGCGAAAGAATGTAATGGACTGCTATCCTACACTACACACAAAAACTAACTCAAAATGGGTTAAAAATATGAACTTAAGTCCTGACAGCATAAAACTCCAAGAAAAGCATAAGCAGTAAGCTCCTTAGCATCAGTCTTGGCGATGATTTTTTGGATTTGACACTAAAAGCAAAGGCTTCAAAAGCAAAAAAATAAACAACTGAGACTGCATCAAACTAAAAAGCTTCTGCCAGCAAAGGACACACAATGGAATATTACTCAGCCATAAAAAAGAATTTGTAAAAACACAGATGGATCTGGAGGGTATTATGCCAAATGAAATAAGTCAGACAGAAAAAGCAAAACGCCATACGATCTCACTTATGTGTAGAATCCAAAAAACGAAAACTGAGCTCACAAATACAAAGGGCAGACAGGTAACCACCAAAGTTGGGGAGGGGGAGAAGAATGGGTGAAAAGTCAAAAGGTCCAGTTATGAAATAAGTCACCCTGGGGTGTCACGGAGGGTACTGTCTTGTGTATTTGAATGTTGTTAAGAGAGTAGATCTTCAAGGTTTTCATCACAAGAAAAATAAAATTCTGCGACTCGGGGAGGTGATGGATGTTAACTGGACTCACCATGGTGATCACTTCACAATATATAAAAATATCAAACCACTGGGTTGTACACCTGAAACTGGCATAATGTTACATGTCAGTTATCTCAATTAAAAATAACAGCAACAATAAAATATTCTCAGTAGAAGAGTGGTAACAAGAAACACGGGGCGCTGGATGGTGCCTCAATGCCCCAAACAACCCATTGCTCACTAGACTCTGAGCATCAACCACCTCCTTTCTGCTCTGGCTCAAGGTGAGGCACCGCTTCTCCCCGATGCCTCTCAAGTCTCCAGGTTCAGGCTGCATGCTCCCCCGGGCCCCAGCACCCTCTGACGTGGGTTTTCATCACACCACGTAACTGCCCCTCTTTCACCCGCATCGCGTTCCCGGCCAGACCGCAACTCCCACCGCAGTCTCCCTCTCAGACCTCTGCCCGGACCGCGTGGTGGCTCCAGGACCGTGCAATCAGTGCGCGCGAGGGGTGATGGGTGAGCCCCTTCGTCACACACAACGAACTTCACTTGTGTAACAAAACTATCAAATGTGTGTCCCCCATGGCTTTATTTTTTTAATTACTGCTGTTCAATTACAGTTGTCCGCATTTTCTCCCACCCCTCCCCACACCCCAGCCAAACCCACCTCCCTCCCTTGCTTCCACCCTCCCCCTTGGTTCTGTCCATGTGTCCTCTGTAGTGGTTCCTGAAAACCCTTCTCCCCACTGTCCCCTTCCCCCTCCTCTCTGGCTATTGTTAGATTGTTCTTTATTTCAATGTCTCTGGTTATATTTTGTTTTCTTTTGTTGATTATGTTCCAGTTAAAGGTGAGATCATATGGTATTTGTCCCTCACCGCCTGGCTTATTTCACTTAGCACAATGCTCTCCAGTCCCATCCACGCTGTCAATGGTTTTACAGGCCGTAGGTGACTGGGACACTTATGAAGCCATCATACCAGCCACTCCCTTTGCAGCAGGGACTCAGCACTTTGATACACCCCAGAAATTGATCAAATAATAATGCATTAACAAAAATGAATATTTTATGGAAGATTTCATGGAAAGGCCTGGGAAAAGGTTTCATTCTCAAAACCACCAAGTGAAATTTTCTTTAAAAGCCCCATGTACCTTTCTGTTCTCCCCCATGAAATTCTCCCAGCAAGCCCCTGTAACCCCTGGACACAGCCCCTCCCTCCCCCAGCCACCCTCCACCTCTCTCTCCACCCCCAGGTTCAGGGAGGAAAGATCCATCTGACTTGCATAACCCAGCCCAACAAACCAGTGCTCCACCTGGAGACCCGCCCTCCTCAGAAAGCAGGATTACACATCACAAACGAGTTTCCGCTGAAGCACAGGATTCTCAGGTTGCAGGTTTATAGTGGTCATGCACACTCAACCGGCAGACCAAGTCCTCACCCAGTCGCCCCTCTGGGCCTCCGCCCCTCAAAGACTGACAGGAATGTCCTTCATTTCCACTGAGAGTGCAGGGCCAACCACTCTCCATGCAGACATGGGGGAGGACAGGAGCTTGAGAGAAACTGCCTTTAAATATGTTCCAAGCACCTTGAAATACATCGGGCCACATGGACAGGAAATACTATGAACACTGACTGTCTCCGTCAAGGTTCAACCAGAGAAGCAGAACCAGTAGGAGCTACATAGATTAAGGGACATACTAAAGGAATTACCGATGAAAAAATACAATAAAGATTTTTTTTAAATAAAGGAATTACCTGTGCCATCCTGGGGCTGGCTGAGCTCGCCTGTGTCCCCGAAGGCAGAGGGTCAGCGAGGAAGCATCTCCAACTGGCCGGAGACCAGGGCAGAATTCCTTCTCTGCCCTGCCTTTAAGGCCTTCCACCTGATTCGGTCAGGCCCACCATGTGACCCAGCTCAATTTCCTCACTTAAAGTCACCTGCTTAGAGGCATTAACAAAATGTCTTCTCAGCAAGGCCTAGTTGAGTGTTTGACTTTATTCAAACTGGGGACTACAATCTAGCCAAGGTGACACATCAGAGAAGCTACCACACAGTAATAAAAACAGTACGAAAAGCCCTGGCCGCTGGCTCAGTTGGTTGGAGCATCGTCCCGTGCACCAAAAGGTGGTGGGTTCGATTCCCAGTCAGGGCACATGCTTGGGTTGTGATTCTCATTTCCAGTCAGGGTGCAAACAGGAGGCAAGCAATCAATGCCTCTCTCACCATCAACGTCAATCTCTCTCTCTCTCTCTCTGTCGGTCTGCTTCCCTCTCTCTCCAAAATCAATAAACACATCCCCAGGTGAGGATTAAAAAAAATAAATAAACAAAAAAAAACAGCAAGAAAATGCTAAACACTCCCCATAGGTCACCTCCTTTCCTTGGCACCAGCACCCAGTGTGATACCTTCTCCATTCTACACAAACTCTCCATGCTAATTATTGATTCAAATGCCACTGTAAGGCAGCAGCTTACACGTCGATCCATTTCTGAGTCACTAGCCAATTGCTCTACATTCACACAGAGGAACTTGATCCACAGCAGGGTGAACCTGAGGAAGGATTCCGATTGGTACCTCGCTATCCCATTACCATCCTCCAGGGGGCGCACCTCCCACTGCCTCCTGAAGGGCAGGGGACGTCAGACTGACGCAGAGATTTAGTGCCTCACAGGGTCTCTCAGCAGCAGTATTGCTGACAGCTGGGGCTGGACAATTGGGGAGGCCACCCTGTGCATTAAGACGTTTAGCAGCATTCCTGGCCTCTCCCCACTAGATGCCAGTAGTGAGCCTCCCTCCAGGTGTGACACCCACGACTGTCCCCAGACACGGTCCAAACCCCTGGAGATGAGGGGAAGGGGGGATGGCAAAACCCGGTTGAGAGCCACTGGTGTGGACCCCAAGTTCACACAGATGATGCCTATCAATGAAGGGTGGGGGCTACAATGTAGTCATTTCAAAATACAGGACACAGGTTCCTCTCCAAGGGAGCAGCCACCTTTGGAAACACAATGCTCTCTCCCGCCTCCAGGCACACACTGCTCCCTCAGCTGCCCTCCCCTTTGCCTGAATAATATTTATCCTTCAGGTCCCTGAGCCCCTCATGCCTGGGAACGGTGCCCCTCCATGTGTCCTCATTCAGAAGCATTCACTGCCAGTCCCCTCGCTGAGGTGCCCTCCCCTCTGGCACTCCACGTCCTGGCACTCCACGTCCTGTGCCTAAGACACTTGCTCAGTCAATGCTCTTTTTCAGAGAGTTCTAAAATCTAAAATGTATTGATTGTTTACCCTGTGCCAGGCACTGTTAAAAAAAATAATAAAAGAGCGAATAGTAAATGAGGAATGAATAATGACTGTTGACTGGGAACCTAAAAGAAGTTACCTGTTACTCATCATGGTCAGAATCTTACTACTTTTCTCAATACTGAGAGTATTCCAATACAGACAACGGGGTCTTTGGGTTCCCCAAGACAGAAATCGAGAGGAAACCCCAGAGACCTTTCCAGACAGATTTTATGAAGCTCCTGCTCGAGCCCAGGGGAGATAGCCCAGAGGGAACGGAGGTCCTGTGAGCTGCCTCGGGGCTTCTGGTCTGCTTGGCCACTTATGTAAGCTGGGGACAGAGCAGGCAGGCTTTCTGGAAAAGGTGAGCTCTGGGAAAGGTAGGCTTTCAGAATTTTCCACTTCAGCATCAGGCGACCTCCTTTTCCAACTGCGCTGCTGGCGGACTGCTCACTCCCGCCCCCCTAGAAGGTCGTCAGAGGGCAGACCTGGGTCAACGGCACGTGTGGGTCAATAGTTCAAGGCAGGCAGTGAGAAGAGAGATAAAATCATCCACCTCTGCATTTCTGAGTAAAGAGTGGGGGGTGACATTTTTTTCTGTTCGGCTTTCCTTCTGCCATCTGGCATCCTTGGGGTCCTGAGCCCAGGTCCCTGTGTCATCTCACAAAGAACTAACAGTTCGTGGAATTTGTGCCCTATTGTGCGAATATAATTTGTAAGAAGTATGCACATTTGGATGTTTGTCCACAGTGCCTGGCACCCAGGTCCCCACACTCCTGGAATGCCCTGCCTGCGAGATAAGAGCTCCAGAGGTATCTTTGGTGGTAATCTTTGGTCTTCTGTCCTCAGTTCCTGAAACTACTCCACAGCCATAAGGCAAAATGGATGTCTTGCTTTTAACATAACAAGTTTATGTTCATGAGGTGACTTTGGGGGGTCGTGGGAACCCCTGCCTTCTGCCCAGTGGGTCAGAATCTCAGGGAACCACCTGGGCTTGCTGTTGGCATCTGAACAGAGGGCAGTGTTGCAGCATGGAGCGCTTCACCTGTGGGGTCTGACTCTACCCACGTAGTCAGAACTGAGTTGAGCTGTAGGCCACTCACTGGTATCCAAGGATTGCTTGGTCGTGTGGGGGGAAAACCCGCACCTTGTCCCTGGGTCCAGAGTGGGACCTATGAAACGCATTTTACATCAAAACTTCCATGGACATCATCTGTCCATCTTTAATAATAAGGGGGCCATTTAAGGTAGTTCCCTCTGCAGGAGCCATTACTGAGAACGTCAGTTATACCACATGTCACTGGTAGGGGAAGAGTCACTTAATTAACATTCAGCTCTTACTGACAGAACCCCAGGTCAGTAGCCCCTCCTGTGGCCACGACACGGCTTCAACACAAACATAGTCATGTTGAGCCCCGGGACCACAGTAAGAGTCACTGAAGTCCCCACCCCCAGAGGCGGTTACAATGGGCCCCGACCGCCGTCCTCTTCCGTACGTAGTGGCCTGGATTTTACAGGAGGGACGGAAATGTTACGTGATTGGAGCCAGATCCATCAACTCTAATGAGCCCTCTGCACTTCCTGGTTCTTCTGCTCCATCACAGACTATTATCAGCGACCTGTCCCCTTGTAAGAGCTGCCCAGGCCTCGGTCCCATAGCTCAGGCACGACTGTCTCCCGTCCGCAAGCAGCCCTGCACTTCTGTGCAGCTGGCCAGGCTGCAAATCAGTCCACCAGGCGGCCCCCAAGTGCTCGATGCAGTGGAGGATACGCAGTCTGGAAAAGCCGCAGACTCAGTGCTCTGGGCCCAGGCCTTGCGAAGAGAACTGGCTCAGTCCCCGTCTTCCATGGTCAGAGGAGTGACCTAGAAGGCGAGGGGCAGGCACGCTCCTGGTCGGTACTCAGTGGCCATTGTGAAGCTACAGAAGGACAACAGATGGAGAAGTAACCTCAGATGAATATTCATAAGAAGAAAATCAATTAGCTCCCTTATGTGCCACCTGCCCCATCAACCCAACTTAGCCCACAGCTGTGGGAGGCAAGGGGGGAAGAGACGCGAATCAGAGCCTTCACCTTGAAGACTTTCACACAGTCCAAGGATCCGATGCCAAACCTGGAATTTTGGCACACTTGACCTGAAAAGATGGAATATTTTGTGTTCTTGACCTTTAAAACAGGAACCAAAGCCATGGAAAGATGGCGTGGTGTCGTGGAAAGAAAAAAGACTTTCCAGGTGGTCTGGTCTGGGCTCACACCCTGGCACTGATCCTTCTTAAGTCCTGCCCCTGAACTCTGATTAAATGAGACAACTCCACCATCCTCATCTGCATAATAGGGACAGACACCTCCCTGTGTCAAGGGGGCAGGGGACAGGACGGAGGGACTAAGTGAGATAACGAACATGAAGCACACCGGCACAGCAGGAATGAACAACTATTAGTTCCCGCTGCCCACAGGAATGCCGCGTTACAGAGGAAAGACCGGATTTACCAGCATCAAAACCATTTAAGACGATTGTCTGCCAATGGACATGGATACAGGATGCCTGGCAGCTTTCTGGTGGCACCAAAGACTTTTTAGGAAGCAGAGACACATGTAAAAGATTGGTTATTAATATAAAATGTTCCTTGAATATTTTGCAGTTGTTATTTTAAATAATATAGCTCCCTTGAGTCGACCTTTTATTCCTGTGTCCAGATATATTACAAGAACAAGACCACCAGGGTTTAGCCGGCATTAAAAATTTTAAAGGATTTCAATATTATAACTTGTGCTCCTAAAAAGCATTTTTACAAAATGGCACAGACAAACAGACTCAGAGAACCAAGGTCAAGGGCAAGGAGCCCCATGTGCCCAAAACCCTCGTCACAGAACACCACTCAGGGGCCAGTGCTCTTCGGCTTGTCACTTAGAAAAAAATGCTTTAAACCAAAGGAAACATAGCAAGTAAAGGTCACACTGCTGGTGACCCCCTTCTTCTGGAATCTGTAAATGGCCATGGTTTCCCTTTAGGGGAATGGTTTACCCTAAAGGGAAACCATCACCAAAGAAGAGAATCCAAAACTACCATGGAAACCGACTGGTTGTGGCAGCCGTAACTGTTCCTGGCTGCGGACCATCCCTCAGTGCCATCGTCTCGGGTCACACCGCTCAGTCAGTTCTGCGCGCCTCCCCAGCACTTGCTTCTCTGGACGGAAATGGGGCCAGAAGTTAAAGCAGAGAGGGGAAGGATTTTTAGGATTTTGCCTGATTTTAGGGCTCACATACAAATTTACTCTAAATAGGGATCCTTGCCTGGGCCAATTTGTAGCTGCAGAGGCGTCTTCAGTCATCTTACTAACTTTTCACACCCCCTAAAGGAAGCAGGTGAAAAACTACACGTCTAGTTGGCAGAGTCAGCAGCAGACAGAGGCTGGAGCGGGGAGCCAGCCGCCGGTCTGTCATTGTGGTTCCCGCTGCTACAGATCCTGGCATGGGGCGAAAGACGCCAATGGGCCTGCAAGTGCATTTCATTTTGCAGAGGAAGGAAATGAATATGCACACTCCCTCGTTCCAAAACTATCTATCAGGTACGAAGAGCCGCTCTGGACACGCTGGTCCCCCACAGTCCTGCCCGGTGGCTTTACACTTTACTTTGTGAATAAGATTCAAGGACAGTTGATCCCATCATGCAGATGAGAATGTCAGACGGCTCACCTTCACTGCTGTCCCCTGAAGCCCGGGGCAGGCACACTTAATCCCGACTCTAAGTCAAGTGCAAAACAGTCTGCATTGACTTGGAGAGCTGGGCGGACTGGAAAAAGAGCTCTGAAAATAGGGGTTGAGGTTACCAAGGTTCAATCTGAAAGTCAGCCTCTCCTCTCCACTTCTTCTTTCCCCACCTGCCCGAGCTCCCTCCTGCTGAGTCCTTCTGCTCTTGGTGACAGTGCGGCACAGCTATTTCTGCAGAAGAAGGAGCCATCTGTTGCTGAGGACTCCAACGTGGGGATCTTAGCCTCCCACCAGCACTGCGAAACCATGTCTTCCCATTTAACAGATGACAAAGTCAAGGCTCAGACAGGTTAAAAACATAGTCAAGGATGCTCTCCCTGCAACACTAGAAATGCCTGGAGAAACGGCCAGCCAACCTCCCTGTGTCTAAAGCAGAGAGGACCTACCTCTGTCCTTGTTGGGTGGCCAGACCAGAAAATTTGAGTGTCACTGAAAACGAAGAATGTGCTCACGCTCCTACTGTTATCTTGCAACGGTAATTTCTCTCGTTCGTCAAATGCTTCCTATTTGTCAGATCTTATTCCATGTAATTTAGACAGGGTACATGTCTAGTGCTCACGACAACCCTGTTAGCGGGGCATGGTTCGTGCCTCCTATTTTGCAGAAGAGAAAACTAAGGTACCTAAAGGCCAAACAAGTTTAGAGAAACGAGTTTGAGACTCAGTTTGAGACAAGCTCACCAATGATCAGAAAGCCAAAGAAAGCCAGAATCCCATCTGAGAGATGTGTCGTTAAGTGATTTTGTCGCTGTGCGAACTTCATGGCAGCACTTATGCAAATGCAGACATTCTAGCCCACCGCCCACCGAGGCCGTCTGGCCCCGCCCACTGCTCCTGGGCCACACGCCTGCACAGCGTGTGACTCTACCGACTACTGGGGGCAAGTGTAACACATGGGGAGTATTTGTGTATCTACACAGAGAAAAGTACAGTAGAAACAGTATAAAAGATTAAAAAGGGCACCCCAGTACAGGGCACTTACCTTCAGCGAGGCTTACGGGACTGAAAGTCTGGCTTCACAGGTAAGTGCGGACACACAGCAGTCGGTGGGGGACAGGGCCCAGGAACCAGAGCACCCATGGACGAGTTGGCCTAAGAGAGGAGCAAAGCCAGTCCTTGCTGACGCCTTCTCCCTCAAAGCCCGAGTCTCGTCTCTCACCTACACTCCTGACATCTTCAGTCTGGAATCAATCCCTACGTGTGTTTATTTTTCCCCCCAAGCTGCTGATCACATCACGGCCTCCTTTTCATTCTTACCACCGCATCTCTCACGACTAAATCATTACAAGTCTTCTCATCTATACATCAGGGTAAAATATATTCAGACCACGATCACACTGAGCCCCCGCCTGCTCAGAGGAGCAGGACGATCTATCGGTTTCCTTCATCCCTCTCTCCCGACACCGCCAAGCACAGCGTGAGGGTACACACCCCGCAGAGGGAGAAGGGGGGTTCTGAAGCCTCTGCTCGCAATCGCTCCCCCCAGTGGCTGGTCTCTTCTGCCCCTGCCCTTTTGCTGCCTTAAGGCAGAGGCCTGGGGGCCCGCTGGAGCCCAGAGTAAGCAATGCAAAGGAAAGAACGCTTCCAGTAACCCCTGCTTCTGTGGCCAGCTCTCTCTACACCCGGCCACTGGTCCCAAGGCCACCGGATGTCCCTTCTGACCAGCTCAGTCAGCAGAAACAGCCTGGACCCAAGGGCTATGGTTCTTGACAATGACCTTCCCCCCCACCACCCAACTTTCTTACTCTATAACCCTCCCCACCCCTTGAATCAGTAAACAACTCCTGCTCTCAGGGCACATGGGTAGTGGGACCACTCAACGGCCTCATGCAAATCTAATTCTTATTTCAAGAACTCGTTCATTTCCCGCCTGAACCTCCACTGACCGCCTGGTGCCTCTCCTTCCACCTCATCATCATCACTTCTTTGAGCATTTGTGATACTTCCTCACGCTGTCCATTCATTCCCGTCTGTGCCACCTCTTCCTCCCGCACCCTATGGTCATTCCCTGGGGGCAAGAACCAGGGCCTAGACTTCTGGCATCACTCTAGGTCACCAGAAAGACAGGACTTTTGGCAGAAAAGATACTTAAAAGAATGTGTTGTTTAAGGCATAAACTTCAATAGTTTGAGGCCCAGGAAAGAGCTCAGATCTGCGCTTGAAACCCAAGTACATTTTGAGCTGCGTCATTAGAGGCAAGGTCGTCCTTGAAGACGTCTCTGAATCAGGGCTAATTACAGCTACAGGACAGGGTGGTTGTGAGCAGGAAGGGAGATAAATGTATACAAACTACCTAACAAGTTACCAAAGCGTAGTGTGTCCTCAACAACTATTGGTTATTGTCCCCAGCCACCCTCCCTGGGATGGACGGATGGTACAGAATGACCTGTTAGGAGGCAGGCCAAGTTGGCAGGTGTCATCTACATTCCAAAGCACCAAGACCCAGTCCCAGGAGCTGGGCTCTTGACGAGGCATGAAAGACACAGATTACCCTTGACTCTTAGGCCACCAGAAAGGAGGTCTGGGTAAAGGCCAGGTGCTAACAAGCTGGAGATTCACGTTAATTCAAGAACCATCTCCAACCTGATGTTTTGACCGGTGAGGGGTGCCGGAGACTGTCCACCACCTCGTCGCTGCTGGGGGGCAAGTGCTCGACCCTAAAGCATCTCTGGCCCTGGTTTAACAGCCCTGTGGTTGGGGTTCTGGCCTGTTCGAAACCCAATGGGGGAGGATGGGGTCTCCCTCGGCCAGGCCGTGACCAGCAGGCTCACGTGCCCTTGCCATGTTGACAAACTTCTCCCCTGGCCATGAGGAAAGCCACCCTGTGGGACACCCAGGTGAGTCCACGGCTATTTATAAATAATGAATGTGTGCAACTCGCGATAAAAATAAAGCCCTGTGCCTACGGGGGGCAGTGTGTGTGTGTCCTCTGAAGAATCAGTGATGGAACAACAACTCATTGCATATTCTTTCCAGAGCAGCCTCTAGACACTTTACAACTGGGGGAAAGGCAGCACCGCTGCTTCTCACAGCAGGTAGTTGAGCTTCCTGCCCACCTGCGTTCACAGATAGACTCGACTTAGCCTCCTGACTCCACCGCCCACCTGCCCTGCGACTTCCAGCAGTGATTCACCTTCATCTCCTCACGTGCACCCTGCCTGGGATACTACTTACCTTGCAGGTGCTTGTGAGCACGAAATTGGGGAAAGAATGATCCTAAAATGCTGGTACCTGCTGCTCCACCCAATAGAGCTACCACTGCATCCTTGCAAGTCAATGCACAGAAGAACAGGAGAATAAAATGTCACAATTTATTAAGTATGGTTAGGGACCAAGTCTAGACAGCTATAACCAAAACAAAAAGGGATGACAATGGTGGCAATGGCCTGTGCCTGTCTGCATTCAAGGCCCACCTCCTAGGTTTCACACGTCCTCTTTGGTCGCGTGAGGCTGTCTGGCCACTTTGTTTGCAAACCTCAGTTTCCAGTTGCTGTGAACTCACCTGGAGCAGTGCAGGCCCTCCTGCAACCTCCCTGCCATTTTATCAATAATTTACAGATAATGCCCGGCTGGTGTAGCTCAGTGGATTGAGCGCGGGCTGGGAACCAGAGGGTCCCGGTTCGATTCCCAGTCAGGGCACATGCCTGGGTTGCAGGCCAGGTCCCCAGGGGGACCACTTAGATGCAACCACACATTGATGTTTCTCCCCCTCTCTTTCTCCCTCCCTTCCCTTCTGTCTGAAAATAAATAAATAAAATCTTAAAAAAAAAAGATTTACAGATGAGAGTGTCAAAGCTTAAATGAAACGACATCCCCAAGGTCAAAGAGCTAGTTGGTGGCAGAACTGGAATGCAGGACTATCAGTTCAAAGCCGCCCTTCCACCCCGTACCTCACTGCCTTTCTAAAGCACTGACCCACCTGGGGCCTGACAGCGGTGTCTACCGAGTCTGAAGACAATTGGGAAGGCGCATGGGGCAGTGACAGCGAGTCCCCTCTACAGTTGAGAGTCCCCTCGGAGACCACTCATCACCACGACAGCACTCAAACCGGCCTTCCTCCGTTCCACTCCCAGGATGCACTCCTGCAGCCACACCTCGCTCACCTTCAAAGGCGATCCCCATCCTAACTGGTGGACCACGGAGGCTCAGAAAGGGGGCATCACCTCCTAATGCAGGGAGAGCCAACCAGACAAAAGGGTCCCCGCACGACCACCGCCACTGCCCATCCACACAACGGTCATTACAGAGAAGCGCCGGTGCCAGATCTCAGACCCGGCCGAGCCCAGCTGGTCCTCGTTCTCTGCCGAGGCGAGGCCTGCTGCGAGGTTTCATTTAATTGTGTATTTTTGTCGTTTGATATCTGCAGCCAGATGCCTGGAGGCAGTAAATGCCCTTTTCCATCCTTTCCAGCGAGAAAAGGTACCTGCCATGGCAGTATTTGCTTCACTGGGCTGCTGCCTTATTTTAAGAACGAAGTCTTTCCTGTCACTTTAATTTTTCACTCTGTGGTGTCTGTACTCCAAGACTGAAGTGGGTAACTTCCGCGGAGGGCAGCGCTCCCTCTCGGGCGAGAACGCAGCACCACCTAGTGACCACTCGCTCCACTGCAGCCCAGACAAGTAACCGTGGTAACCTTGACAAAGAAAGTGGTGCGCTCTCAAGGAGAGCTTTTACACGCGTTCTTCTTTCCGCACATAACAGCGTTTGCCTAACAGGATCAGATTTATCTTATTTTTAAAACAAATATGGTAAGAAACAAGGCTCCAGCAAGAAAGCTGAGTAAGTTATCCACTTGCCAACCCGGAGGTGTAATCCCCAACTTTGGTGGCTGTCATTTATACACGATGAGCTCATGAGAAAGGAGAGCAACTCCCAGGTGCCCAAAGCACCGCCGTGGAGAAAGGCGGCCCTCCCGTGGGACCCGAGGCGATAGTCTTGGCTTTATTTAGCCTTTCTTCCTGGAGTCTCTAAGCCTCAAGTGTAGGATTATCCTCACAGCACCTCAGAGGACTAATCTCAGTGCTATTATTCAGTGTTATTATTACCTGCAGGTAAGCACAGGGACTCACATGTAAAGCGGTGGAAAGTCCTTCCTCTGTGGCCGCTGAGAGCAAAGATGGGGCTGCCCTCCCTGACACAGCAAGGGCCCACATGGTCAACCTGTTACCACCCACCACCAGGCTCTCTCTGGCCTCCAGGAGAGCGGGGCTTCTCAGCCTGGGCACCACCAGGTTGGATAACCCTGTGTGCTGTGAATGTTTAGAGCATCCCCGGCCTCTACCTACTAGATGCCAGAAGCACCCTCTCCCGCCCCCCCACCCCCCAGTTAGACGATCAAAACCTCCCTAGGCATTGCCAACTGTTCCCTGCGGGTGCAAAAGTACCTCGGGTTGGAAACCACCCTTCCAGAAGGCCAGGACACAGAAAGATAAAAATAATAATACTAATAACAACTACCACTACTGTTGCCACCATTTAAAAGGCACAAATTGTGGGCTAATAGCTTCACGTCATTATCTGATGCCACCTCCCCACCCAGAAACCAGTCTGTGTCGGCTCTCCAAGGAGATATTTACATTGCAGACACAGAAACTGAAGCTCAGAGATGTCAGGTAATGTGATCAAGGTCACCAGGCTTTTCTGACCGCTGAGCTTGTCACCACTTCTGGGACCTGGGATCACAGATCACAAATGTTTCTGGGACAGTCTTGGGTCTCAGCAGTCCATCTAGAGCAAGCCACTGCTGTGCGGATGAAACACCCAGATTTAGGCTGAAGCACAGAAACACAGTCCCTGCTCTCTGACACCAACCCCCTGTGTGAACGCTGAGGACGCTTTGCTGCACAATAAAGGGGAGAGCCCCGAGTCTGAGTTCGGACCCTGTGTCCCCAAAATCGTCTCTCTGGCCTTTACTTTGGGTGACTTATTTAAGCTCTCAAAGCCTCTGTTTATTCATCTACAACATGAAATGAATTCCTTAGATTGGGTTCTCACCCCAGCTGTGTGTTATAATAACTTGGAGAGTATTTTTGAAAAATAGGCCTCACCCCAAAACAATTACACCAGAATTTCTGGGGCCCGGGCAAAGGCATTTTTTAAAGCCCCCAGGTAACTAATGTACAGCCAGAATTGAGACCCCTGCAACCAGATGAGCTGTAAGACCCTCAAGCTCTGTGTTTCTACCTTAAGGACCCACCCACCCCCCTAAGACTGGAGTCTTTTCTCCCTTACGGGGTCCACTAGGATCGAATGACACACAGGAGCCCTTGTGCCGGATGGCTACTTTCTCTGTCACATAAGATTGTCCCCAAAATCTTGAACAAGTCCTGGGACTCCCTTTGTGTCGCAACTGTCCTTCAGTCTCTGAACTAACCATTTCCAGCATCTCGTCCCACCCACCAAGCATGGACACCCCACCCCACTGTCCTGTGGTAGTTGGGGGTTGGACCCTCCGTCTACGCCCGGCTACAAAGAGCTGGGAGCGTGACAGAAACAGCTGCTCAGCTGAAAGGCTATCCTCTTCCTGGCCTCGCTGAGCGCGCGCCCCGCCTGACTTTAATAAGGTTAGTTCTGATCCCTGGTCTTGCCGGAGGTGAGAAAGTCTCTCCTTTCTGAACATGAGTCAGTGCTCCCAAAGCAGAGTGGTAACATCTCACTCAGCCACGCCCGAGACAAGCGCTGGCTGCAGAAATGGGGCTTTGGGCACTTGAAGGCCATGTTCTTCATCCCCCCCGCTTCCCCCTGCCACCCCCACCACTGAGAGCCAGCCTCCTACACTAGGAGGATCTCCCACGATACTTTGAGGTACAGCTAGTAATAAAGGTAATTCACATGGAGGACTCCCCCCCGATGCCAGGCCCTGTGTGAAGTGTTTACACGCATCATTTCACTCCCTCTTCCCAAGCACCCCCAGGTGATGATGGTGTTGTCGTTACCAGCATCGTTCTCATTATCATCGTTCGCATCAAACACAGGAGGAAACCAAGTTGTCTGCACTCACAGTTCCTGTGCTCCGGCCTTGGAACCACAATTCCACATTAGACAGGATCAACTTCATAGAAATTTAATCCCAAAACTGAAACATACACATTTTTTCCAAGTGCACATGAACTATTCCCCAAGATAAAGCACATAGTAGGTCACACAAAACAAGCCTCAATAAACTCAAGAAGATTGAAATCTTATCAAGCATCTTTGCCGACCACAGTGACATGAAACTAGAAATCAACTATGGGAAGAAAACTGGGGGGAAAAAACCCTCAAAATATGTAAAGATTAAACAACATGTTACTAATCAGCTAATGGAACAAAGAGGAAATCAAACAGAAAATCAAAAACTATCTTGAAACAAATGAAAATAAAAACACAACTTTTCAAAACTTATGGGGTGGAGCAGAAGCAGTGCTAAGAGGGGGAAGTTCATAACTAAGCAGGCCTACCTCAAGAAACAGAAAGAAATCCCAAATATGCAATCTAACTCTATACCTAAAGGAACAAGGAAAAGAAGAAAGCAAAACCCAAAGTAAATGGAGCAAAGGAAATTGTTGAAATCAGAGCAGAAATAAACAAAATTGAAATTAAAACAATAGAAAAGATTGATAAAACTAAAAGCTGGTTCTTGGAAAAGGTAAATAGAAGAGATAAACTTTTAGTCAAACTCATCAAGAAAAAAATGATAGCCCAAATAAATAAAATCTTAAATGAAGAGAAGTTACAATCAATACCACAGAAATACAGAAATTCATAACAGAATACAATGAACAATTTATATGCCATCAAATTTGACAATCTAAAAGAAATGGATACATTTTTAGAAAAATATAACCTTCCAAGCCTGAACCAGGAAGAAATACAAAGTCTAAACAGACAAATTACTGGCAACGAAATAGAACCAGTAATCAAAAAACTGCCAAGGAACAAAAGCGCAGGACCAGATGGCTTCACAGGTGACTTCTGTCTGACATCCAAGAAGAATTAATATCTCTACTTCTCAAATGATTTCAAAAAAACTGAAGAGGAAAGAATACTTCCAAACTCATTTTATGAAGCCAGCATTAGCCTGGTACCAAAACCAGACAAAAACATTACAAAAAAATTACAGGCCAATATCCTTGATGAACACAGATGAAAAGATTCTCAACAAATTATTAGCAAACCAGATTCAACAACACATTAAAAGGATTATATACCATGACCAAGTGGGATTCATCCCAGGAATGCAAGGATGGTTCAACATCCATAAATCAATCAATCAATCATATTAATGAAATAAATGATAAGAACCATAAGACTATCTCAATAGAGACAGAAAAAGCATTTGACAAAACTCAACATCCTCTTACAAAAAGTTCTCAATAATATGGGTATAGAAAAACATATCTCCACATAAGAAAGGCCATATATGGCAAACCAAGCTAATATCATACTCAGTGGTGAAAAGCTGAGAGTCTTTTCTCTAAGATCAGGAACAAGACAAGGATGCCCGCTCTCACCACTTCTATTCAACATCGTATTGGGAGTCCTGGCCACAGCAATCAGAACAAGACAAAGAAACAAAACCATCCAAATCACAACAGAGGAAATAAAACTCTCATTATGTGCAGATGACATGAGACTATATATCTTTTTAAAAACCCTGCCCTGGCTGGTGTGACTCAGTGGATTCAGCACTGGCCTGCGAACCAAAGGGTTGCTGGTTTGATTCCCAGTCAAGGCACATGCCTGAGTTGCAGGCCAGGTCCCCAGTAGGGGGTGTGCGAGAGGCAACCACACACTGACATTTCTCTCCCTCTCTTTCTCCCTCCCTTCCCCTCTCTCTAAAAATAAATAAATAAAAATCTTTTAAAATAAATAAAAAATAAAGACCCTAAAGACTCCACAAAAAAATTCATTAGCTATAATAAAGGACTTTGGTACATCTGCAGGACACAGAATCAGTATACAGAAATCTGTTGCGTTTCTATACACCAATAATGAATGATCAAGAAAAGAAATTTTAAAAGCTATCCCATTTACAAGTCCATCAAAAAGTATAAAATACCTGAAAATAAATTTAACCAAAGAGATGAAAGAGCTATACTCTGAAAACTATAAGATGCAGAAGAAAGAAATTGAGCAAGACACAGGGAGATGGAAGGATATAGCTTGCTCATGGATAGAAAGGATTAATGTTGTCAAAACATCCTTCCTACCTACAGCAATTCACAGATTCGATGCATCCCCATTCAGATACCAACACATGCTTCTCAGAATTAGAACAACTAATCCTAAAGTTTGTATGGAACCACAAAAGACCCTGAATAGCCAAAGAGATCTTGAGGAAGAACAAAGTGGGAGGCATCATGCTTCCTAATATCACACGATACTACAAAGCTCCAATAATCAAAACAGTATGGCACTGGCGTAAAAACAGATATACAGATTAGTGGAATGGCACAGAGAGCCTAGAAATAAATCCTCACTTATGTGGTCCATTAGTATCTGAGAAAGGAGGCAAAGATACACACAATGGGGTAAAGACAGTTTCTTCAAGAAGTGGACAGATACACGCAAACAAATGAGCCTGGGCTACTTTCTTACACCATATACAGAAATACACCCAAAATGGATTACCCCCTTAAATGTTAGATCTGAAACCATAAAACTTCTAGAAAAAAACATAGGCAGTAAACTCTGACATCACACTATCTTTTCTGATATATCTCCTCAAACAAGGAAAACACAAGAAAAAAGAGACAAATGGGACCACATCAAACTGAACACTTTTTGCACAGTGAAAGAAACCATAAAAAAAAAAAGAAAAAGAAAACCCACTGAACTGGAGAAGATACTCACAAGTGAATCCAATAAGGGGTTAATATCCAAAACATTAAACCCTTAGAGGGGTTAATATTAATATAACAGACTCATACAACTTAACATTTAAAAAAATCCAATTTAAAAATGGGCAGAGTACCTGAATAGACTTTTCTGTTTCTCCGAAGAGGACGTGCAGGTGGCCAACAGACACATGAAAAGAAGCTCGGTGACAGTAATCATCAGGGGAACGCAAATTACAACCACCATGAGCTACCACCTCACACCTATCAGAATGGCTCTCATCGAGAAATGAAGAAATAACAAGTGCTGGTGAGGATGTGGAGAAAAGGGAACCCTTGTCACTGCTGATGGGAATGCAGACTGGTGTAGCCACTGTGGAAAACAGTATAGATGTTGCTCAAAAAATTAAAAATACAGCTGCCATAGGATCCAGCAATCCCATTTCTGGGTATTTATCCAAAGGCAACAAAAACACGAATTTGAAAAGATATATGCACCCCTATGTTCACTGCAACATTAGCAGTAATAGCCAAGAGAGGGAAGTAACCTAGATTCCACCAATAGATGAGTGGATAGAGAATATGTGGTACCCAGTATATACACTGGAATATTATTCAGCCATGAAAAAGATGACACCTTGCCATTTGCGACAACGTCGGTGGACCTAGAGGGTATTATGCTAAGTGTGATAGATAAATGGTACCGAAAAAGACAAATACCATATGATCTCACTTATATGCAGGATCTAATAATAATAAATAAGCAAAGCAAAACAGAAACAGACTCAGAAATATAGAGAACAAGCTGATAGTTGCCACAGGTGGGGGGATGAAGAAATGGGAATGTAAAAACATAAATGTTTATAAGGCATACATCCATGAAAGAGCTATTTGATGTGAGACAGAACCAAACTCCAGGAGGTGAGCTTTATTACTGGTTTCAATAAGTGGCTGTAGTCCCTTGGGCCCCCATAAGGTGGAGAATAACTCACTATTGAGCTGCCCCCCAGGGTGCTCAGACGGTCACCACCCACTTCCCATGGGACATATCTGCCCATCTGGGGTGATGAGAGGGTCTGTGTGCCCTAAGTCATTCTGGAGAACCTGACAGTCTCCGCCACCAGAGATCCGGGCAAAGGGGAGGAGAGGATCAGCTGGGACCAGAGCCCCTGACCCCAGCATCCCTGGTTCTGAGCCCCTCCTGTGTCCTAGGCTCCCTGTGGCCTCCTCACCCACCCCCCAGGGGCAAGGGGATGAGTTCAAACTCCTGCACCTGGCGGCCGGCTTCACTGAACACAGAGAACACAGTGCTGGGTGTTTATCCCTGATGAGTGACATCATCAATGCCACTCATTCCGCCTGCACTGAGCACCTGCTCTGTGCTGCACACTCTCCTAGGTGCTGAATACGCAGCAGGGAATGAAACAAGCACCCCTGGCCTCAAGGAGCTGACAGTCTCACAGGCAGAGACAGAAGAATAATAAACACAATAGTCATGGTGTCTAGTAGGAAGGAAGGTTCAGGAGAACGGGGTAGGAGGGAGAAGAGGCGGTGGTGCAGCTTTAAATAGGGAGTCCAGAAAGGCCTCCTTCAGAGAGTGAACGTGAGCAGACCCTTGAGAGAGGCAAAGCAGAGAGGCCTGGGGTTCACTGGGAGCCCGTGATCTTCTTCATCCTTGCCTCAGGCAGCAGCGGGTCTTTTGGTAAATAGTTCATTAAGCAAAATGGAAAGAGGCATACACAGTTTCATGATCCGGATCTTCTTTTAAAAGAGCAGGAACAGGGCTTTACTTTCTCTCCCAGATCTAGCAGCAGGAGAGTCCTCAGTAAGTGTGTGTTGAATCAGTTAACTCACCCATAAACAATCATTTATTTATGAGAGCCAGATACCCCCTAACTTCCCTGCAAGTACTAAAGTTGATACAAAGTGTCATAGAAACAATAGATTGGACGCTTTTCTGAGACCTAAAGGTACCACATTCCCTTTTTGCATTTTCCCTTCCAGCCTTGTCTGTAGGCATAACTTACCTGTGAGTCAGTGTTGTGTGATCCTACCCATAAGATTTTTGAGATTTGGTTTTTTCCTGCTTATGTTGTAGACATTTTTCTCTGGTATTTCATAGTCTTTGTAAGAATCAGTATGGATGTGGGATGCTTAAGGTCAGTTATTCTCACAGTCTGCCAGCTAAAGCAAGGTTGCTTCCAACGTCCTTGGATTACAGTATCCAAGGTAACAAGTGGGCTCCATAGCTCAGTGGTTAGAGCACTGGTCTTGTAAACCAGGGGTCGCGAGTTCGATCCTCGCTGGGGCCTCCTGTTGGCTACTTTTTTTTGTTTGTTTTAATCCGGCGTAAATACGGAAAAGCGACTCCAAAACGGAAAAGTCATCTCTGAAAACGTTACCCGGCAAGATTGAAAGTTACGCCTCCTGAAATGCAAATGATGAGCATCCTTACTGTGCCTTAGATGCGATCCGGAAGAGAAAATCCTGGACTGCAACGAAGAGCAGAGAAAAAAATAAAAATAGAAAAGTCATTCTCGGCGCCCCAGGCGCTGCCAGCACCTGCGGGCCGAGCACGGGGAAGTGAAGCGCGAGGCTCACCGGCCTCGTTTGCACACCGCCTCGGAAACAGAAGCCGGGCGGTGAGTGGCAGAAAGTGAAAGTGCGTCCCCTCCCGGCTCGGCTCGCCAGCGCGGACCGGCGGGCGGAGGGGACGCCGCGCCTGCCGTTCGGCCGCGCGGCCAGAGGGGGGCGCTCTGGCACTGGTTCCCACTCTCGTCTTTCAGGGAGGGCGAGTGAGTGTCCCCACCCCGAGCCCGCACCCAGAGCGCGGCCAGCGTGGCCAGGAAGAAAGCGCGCGTTGTGGCTGCCACGTGGCAACACTGGCCTCGGAGCCCAGCCGCGATCCCGGGTCCTGCCGGCTTCCACAAGGAGAGGGAGACATTCCCCCAAACAAACAGCCTGGGCGGCTTGGGAAGCCAGTGTTTGCAGCCGGTCTCATTACTCTGTTGTTGGGGCGGGGCGGGGGCGGGGCGAGGGGCGGTGCTTGGGGAGTTTTTTGCCCCAGAAGTCCAGAATGCTCGTGACTATAGAGTCAGGAGAGCCTTTTCTGAATGCAGGAAGGTTCCCCACCCACGATTTCTTTTCCCTCATCTCAGGGCTAGGGCTGGACAAAGGACTCTGTAAAGTAGCTGCCGGCCGCACGTGGGCAGTGAGTGCCTGAAATGTAACTAATCCGGATTGGGATGGGCAGAAAGAGTAAAATACACAGAAAACTTAGTTCAAAAAAAGATGTAAACTATCCCATTAGTAATTGTTAAATTGGTAGTATGTTGAAATGTTAATATTGTAGATATCGTGAATTAAATAAAATATATAATTACATTAATTTTACCTATTTCTTAAATGTGGCTACTAGAAAATTTTAAAAGACATGTGGCTCCCATTTGCGGTTGTCATATTCCTCTGTTGGGTGGTACAGGTTTAGGGAGTCCTAGTTCTGTGACCTTCAGTTCAAGTTCATTTTTAACCAGGTAAACTGTGGTGGGCAGAAGCACCTGGGGCTCCCCAAACCAGTACTGTGCCTGGCAGGCAGTAAGCATGGCATTAGTTGAAATAAAATTAAGTATCTCCCCCACATAATTTTAAACCCCATGAAGAACCAGAGAATGAATGTGTTTCTTAAACTGAGTTCGCTTTGGGATTGATGCAATCGTGCAACTCTATCGTGGCCTGAAAGATTTTAGGTCTGGAAAACACACTCACGCCTTTGCTGGTCCTTTGGCCCTTCCGTGGTCAGGACATCTGCTGTGACCGTGAAGTGTGTCCAGGGCCGTAAGGAAACAGGCCGCACGGAGGCAAGAAGAATATCCCTGGTTATCCCACAAGGGTCAGCACTTCACCGACACCGATGTCCTTTTACAGATCCCTGAAGGCCTTTGTGCCAAGATGACTTCCTCTGGGCCTGCAAAGCAGGTGACCCTCTCAGAGGGGCTTCCCTTGGAAGCCTGGGCCTCAGGCCTCCTCTGAGGCCTGAGATGTGGCGTGAGAGTAAAATATAGTTCTTAGGCTAATGGCAAACACTCGTGAGATCAGGAGGTATGAGTCCATCTGAGCAAGTGCTCATTTATTACAATACCTTAGGTCGTAGGCATTTACAGAGCCAAACAGAGACAGGCAGTGTCCGAGCAGGTTTGCGGACCAGTGCCCAATCCAGGTGCACTGGCAACGTGGGATTTGGCCTCCAGCCAGAAGCAGATGAGGAGCACCGTTCCAGTAGCAAGGTTCCCTCGGGAAGACAATCAGGCCCTAAGCCAAGTGCTCTCTGCCATCCCTGCCGTCCCTGCCCCAACCACCCCCACCCCTGCTTCCTATGCATCTAAAGAGGCCCCAGTTCAGCAGCAGGTTCTGCGTGATGAGAAGGACCTCCTTGCCCAGGCCAAAGACTGCTTCTTCCAACTCGCCCCCACTGTGCAAACTGGCCCACAGAGCCACTTCGGGGGTTCCGGCTCTTCTTCCTCTTCCCCTGGGGGCCGGGGGGCCACACTTGGGCTCCCTTCTCTGCCCTAGGACCTTGAATCAGCTTCCTGCTTCTTGTGGGAGGAGCCGGCTTCTTGGAGGAGCCTTTCCGAGAGGAAGCCGGGACTGGACGGGAAGCTGAAGTCACATTGGATAATTTTCTAGCAGCTTTCTCTGATTGCTCCTTTAGCAACTCCAAGACTGTCTCTGGGAAACAAGCATTTATGTAGTGAGAAGTTCAAGTCCTGGAAAAGTGGCTCTAAGAAAAACACCGCCCAGGAGACCTATGATGGCATGAGGGTTCTTTAATATAAATTCTTTTGAAATTAATATAGTTTAGGTCCCTTAACTGGCTTTGATCTAAACATAGTACTTCTTTAATAGGGTCACTCCAATGGCACATAGCTCTGGAATAGTTAGTGCCCCTCCTCTACAAGTGTCCCCTGACTGACCACCCCGCTCCAAGAAAGCGGTCCTCACCCTAGGGGCCTCAGGGTTACATCTATTTCTTTATTTGCCTGCATTACCGCCCCCCCCTTCCATTTGACTCTGAACTCCTACAGGTCAGGTTCACAGCTATATCCCCAATCATCAGCACATTGCCTGCCACAGAAGCACTAAACGAATGAAGCCAATTGAATGAATGAATACATGAGAGATTGAATGATTGAGTGAATGAATGATGAATGAATACATGGGTGACTGAATACGTGAACGAATGAAACATGAGTGATTGAATGAATGACCATCAGCAGGTCACAGGGGAAGCAGGTATGCAGAGGAGAGATACAGACTGAGCCGCAAGTCACGCCTCTCAACCACAGGACAGGCGTAGGTGAGAAAGTAAAACCTCCCACCCAGCAGAGCTGTCGTGTTTGCACAGGGTGCCAAGGTCTGAGTCAAAGACAAGGACGGACTCACTGGCGAGTGGCCTGAACTGGACCCGCTTACTCTTGGTTTCCACCGGCACCGGCTTGTACTTGCACTTGCCTGGGGGTGCTCGCCTGCAAACAGATAGAAAAGTGAGGACACGAGGCTCTGAAGATGGCAGTGGAGAATCGAGGTCACCAGAAAGCACACATTTGCCAGGTCTGGCTCCCACGCTCCCCTATCTGTGGGGATGGGGTGAGGTGGAGTCGGAAACAGGTGACACACAGCTGGTTGGTGGCAAACCCAGGCAGGAGGAACAGATGGAAGGGAGGGAAAATGACACATAAATAAATCGACTGCCCTCAGAACGCTGAGAAGGATGCCTTCAGCACAAAGACAGCCTGGATAAGCAGGCAGAGCAGAATTTGCAACCATGGCTACAGAAGTTTTTTAAAAGTCTGTGCAAATCAACATGATCATAACCAAAGCAAATTGGGGGGGGGAGTGGATGGAAATGGCTTTAATCTACAAAGAAAACTGAGCTCCTGTGCTCAGCCCGGGTCACTAGCTGGACCTCGGGCAAGTGACGTTACTGAGCTGGGCTCCGTGGCCTTAGCTGCAGATCCAGCGTGAGCGCCTGGGACACGGTGACCACTCAGTAAATGTCACCCTGAGGAGCAAGGTGATGAGTAAGGGTGTCCTCGGTGTGGAACAGTGGCTGATGGCCGACCTCTCATCGTGGCTGCTCTTGTGATCGAGGACAGCTAAATTATCCCCCAACCAAATCAGGAAACTGATGAAGGAAAGAAAAAGGGATTCATGCGCACACACAAAGAAACCCTATTACTAGACAGAGCAGAACTCCTCACCAGACACCATCAGCCACCGGAAGTACTTTGAAGACCCTGGTTTGCCCCACCCCCTAAGCACAGGAGCTGATTCAGCCCCTGGCCACCTGCTGTCGGGGTAGCACCCAGGCACAGCCTCGGGGCTTGAGCTACTCCAGGAGCTCCCGAGGACCCCCCCCCCAGAGGGACACAGCACCTGCGCAGAGCTCCCAGAACGAGCACAGGGCAGGTACAGACGACCCACCCTCAACAACCTCCCAGATTGGAAGTTGTACTGTGGCTTCTGCCGGATCAGCTGGAGGTCAGTGAGCCTCTGCGAGCAGTGGGCGAAGAAGCAGGAGCAACAGTGTACGGTCCACCGAGGGAGTCAACGCTGCCACTGAATTCCAGCAAGGACGGGGGCCAGACACTGAGAAACCTGGCAGTTCAAGGTATTTGCCAAAGATCTCAGGAACCTTGACCAAACCCAGGGGACAGAGCAGCCCTGCTTACTCAGGTGGTCAGAGGTGAACACCCACTGTCAGATGACCCCAGACAGAAGTTTCCAGAACCATATTTAAACAACAAAAACAACACAGGAGCCACTGGTCTAGACTAGTCATCCTGGCAAGGCTCAAACTCCTCATTTCCAACTGCAAGGAGACCATAGCCAACCAAAGGCCCCATAGTTCCCTGAGAGCCACGGTCCTACTTTGCTTCACCAAGCTGCTTTTCATCTCAAGCATAATTGGTCATTTCTGGTAATTCTTGGGGAATGAGGACTCTTTTGATGACCTGCCACAAAGATAGGGACTTGATAGAAATATACCCGAGAAGAAAATGAGACCAAATCTCACCTTGATGGGTCAATGAATTTGTAAATGGATCCGTGAGGTGTGTAGGCGCTTGGGTAGGAGGTGGCCAGGAAATAGAGCTCTCCTGAGAAAAGAGGAGAGGCAGGCAGTCACGGGTCACGAGGCAGGGACGAGACACAGAGCTGGGGTCACAGAGGACACTTAGCGTGGCCTGTGGCCCTGGAAGGCCATGAGCCCCAGGGAGGGAACCCAGACTCCGGACTGACAGCCCCCAGACACTAGCCCGGATGTGGCCCGGCAGAGAGCAGTTCTGCTCACGTTCGCGGAGCCAAGCGGGCTTCTGCCTTCATCATCTCTTTGCTCCCAGAACTCGCCCTCATGCACCCCCACTTCCTTCCCCACCTCTTCCTTATTGATAAGGATGCTCTGTGAAACCCCGAGGCATTCTCTAGGCTGAGAACCATTGACTGGTCACTTTAAATGGCCCCTTCTTTGGGCTGTTACTTCCGCCAGCCCCCGCCTCCCTCTCCCCAGTTTCCACCTTCTTCAGTCCTGGGTTCCTAACTCCCCGTGATATTCCCTGTCCTCGGCATCTCCTCCTGGTCTTTTCCACACTCACAGAAATCTCCTTGTCTCCTTTGGATGGGGCCCTGATACCTGCCCTTTCCTCCCGTGGTAACTCCTGACAACGCAGTCCCTTTCTCAGAAGGAACACCTCACTCCCTGTTGTTCTGCAGTTCCCTGTGAGGGACAGCACAGCGGGGAGTCTAGGAGCACAGCTTCAGAGTGAGAGAAAGCTGGGTGTGACTTCTGGTCACTCCTGTCACAGCTGTGTTGTTCCGGGCCCCCCTCCACCTCGGTCACCCTCGCCTTATTTATTCATTTTCCAGCTGAGGGTAATAGCACCTCCCGACTGTTGGGTATTACATTAGAAAGTGTTCAATAATCGGCAGTTACTCTCACTCCCTCATCCTCCTGCTCCGCCAGGGTTGGTGCTGTGACGAACAGCTTCGTGGACCGGGCACAGTGTCTGTGTCATTGCACGAATTTAATACGCTGTTGTTGTGTGTGTCACACACTCTCTCTCAACTTTACAGAAGGAAATGTCTATTCAATGGCAAACTGGAAAAGCCTAGAGCTTTAGGCAGCACTGGGTATTAAGAAAGCTTCTCCCTTGAATTTGTGGCAAACAGGGGCCTGTGTGGTAAGCCCTGTGCAGAGTGAGAGTGCATGGGCTTTGCAGGGCCTCACGCACAGAGTCACAACTGCCTAGCGTACTCTGGCTTTATGTGCCGACACATTCTCGTTATCGATCTCCCCTAGGCATGGGTCTGCGAGTTGGGACATGCCCTGCCCTAGATCCAGTTGGCCCCTCAGACTGGACACACCAGCCCCCTTCCAGGTGATCCCACCGTTAGATAAACGAGGTGTCCAGGAAGCATCTGCGTGGACACTGGGCACCCTCATGCTAGGGCCCCTCCAAACCACGCAAAAAATTCCTGGTCTAGAAGGAGAATCGAAAACCCCGCATTACTGCAGATCCCTACAGGTTTATGTAAAGTATATGTCCCAAACATGCCACAGATTCCCATTGTTTTTTTTTAGGATGAAACAATGGTAGAAGTGAATCTCATCTGTAATATCTGACGATATTTTTTTTTATATTTTTATTTATTGATTTGAGAGAGATAGAGAAAAGACAGAAACATTAATTTGTTGATTTGTTGTTCCACTTATTTATGCATGCACTGGTTGATTCTTGTATGTGCCCTGACCAGGGATCGAACCTGCAACCTTGGCATGTTGGGACAATGCTCTAACCAACTCAGCCACCCGGCCAGAGCTCCAAATGACATTTTTTAAAATATATTTTAGGGCAAAACAAAACCCAAATAACCAAAAACTATACTATGCCATGTGAAGCCATGTGAATTCATGCATTCTGACTTTGGCCAGCCATCTTGAGAATGTGCTCCAGTTACTGATACTCAGAAACCCACCCCATGAGAACCCAGCGACGGGCAGCCCCATGTCTGCCACTTGCTCTGAGGCTGTACTCACTCCAGCTGTCACAGAGATGACCTTGAGAAATAAACAGTAGCCATCTATTCCATTAAAAATGACTTACCTATCCCTGGCTGGTGTAGCTCAGTGGATTGAGTGTGGGCTGGGAACCCCAGGGTCCCGGTTCGATTCCCAGTCAGGGCACATGCCTAGGTTGCAGGCCAGGTCCCCGTGAGGGCCATGTGAGAGGCAACCATACATTGCTGTTTCTCTCCCTCTCTGTCTCTCTCCCTTCCCCTCTCTCTAAAAATAAATTTTAAAAAATAAAATCTTTTTAAAAAAATGACTTACCTAAAGCTGATGACTAATACTAAAATAGTAAAATAACCCCCAGATGTAAACATGTCTAGAAGTGGGGAAGACAGTGAAGGGAGCAGAGAATCTGAATCACTCTGTGCAAAAACACAAAAGCAAGAAACTCTGGAAGAAAATCATTTGCTTCGGAAGCAGCCACCGCGACCAAGGGCCCCCCCAAGACACCCACATTGGGCAAAGGCCAGCTTGGGAACACCTTGGCAAGTCCCCTCCATAGAAGTCAGGCAAGGACACTTGGTTTTGTCTGCCGGATGTACTGACTGGCATTGAAAAATGGCCTATTTTCTCCTGCGAGAAGTCTCCAGGCACCACAAGCCACACTACCAAAGTCAGGGCCACGGAAGACAGCAGCCCAGGGTCCCTGGGCAGGTCTGCACCCCGGGGACTCCGGCCTCAAGGGACTCCAGCAGAGGAGGGGCCCACCAGGCTGTGACTTCCACACCAACCCCCTTCCCCTGCACATCAGCCAACCAGCCTGTGGTTTCTCTCCTTTTTTATATGTTTGCACTTCCAATTTGGAACTCACATAGACTTTTCTCTATTAAGAATGCTTGAATTTTCCAATATGCCCTGCTCCTCTGAACTAGCCATCTCAAACTACCTATTCCTCAGCTAGGTGAGAGGAAAGGATCCAGGAGCTGACTGGACATTCTGCACGTCCTGCTCAGGTCAAGGTCTTGTTCAGCTGCTCCACGGTTCAGAGGGAGAGGAGACCAAACACACAGGAAGTCATCGAGGATTGAGTTTTTGCATATGGAGAACGCCAGGGCTGAAGGGGCCCCTGGAGATCACTTAAGTCTCTTCCTGGCCTCTAAGCATGGCTAGATCCAGTGCCAAATAAAATATCATTGTTCGAAAATGTAATTTATGGCCCTGGCCAGGTGGCTCAGTTGGTTGGAGTATTGTCCCCATGTACCAAAAGGTCACAGGTTGGATTCCCAGGTCACAGCACATACCTAGGTTGCAGGCCCAATCCCACTGGGGTGTGTCCAGAAGGCAACCAATTGATGTTTCTCTCTCTCTCTCCTTCCCTCCCTCCCTTCCACCTTCTCTTCCTCTGTCTCTAAAATCAATAAAACATATCCTTAAGGATTAAAAACAGAATGTAATTTCTGTAAAGCTGAAATTTAAAAACCCACTTTCTGGTTATAAAATTTGGGGAAATATATTAGAAAGGAGTCCTTCTCTCTCTCTCTCTCTCTCTCTCTCTCTCTCTCTCTCTTTCTCTCTCTCTCATATATATATGCACACATGCCTTGCTTTGCTAATTGACATATGCCTGATTTGTCCAGCGAGTAGCCAGCTACCTAGCTGTCAACCCTTTCCTCTGATCTCTCAGGAAAGGGACTGTCCCCTGCTCACTCTCAGCAGGTGCCTCACAAACTCTTGCAGGATCAGGAAGGAGCCCAGCCAGGGGCCAGTCATCAAGGGTGCTCTCTCCCAGCTGACATCCCAACAGCACCAACACTCCCTGCCCACCTGGTCTGCCCCATTATTGGCCTTGTCCACCTTCCTCTCATGGCAGATTAGAATAAAATCAGGGCGTGGG
This sequence comes from Micronycteris hirsuta, assembly GCA_004026765.1. Taxonomy (NCBI): domain Eukaryota; kingdom Metazoa; phylum Chordata; class Mammalia; order Chiroptera; family Phyllostomidae; genus Micronycteris; species Micronycteris hirsuta. The sequence continues at coordinate 99,065 of PVJI01003272.1, forward strand.
GATCACGTGCAACTCCTTCACAGTCCCCGGAGTGGGAAGACCAAAGCATAGGCCTCGATCTGGCCGGCGCAGCAAGTGCGCTCAACCGGAGGGCCAGGTCGGCACGGTCAGTGTCTCCTCATTGGCAAAGTGAGCAGAATAATGATGTCAGGGGCGTGTGATTATGAAAGTAGGTAAACAGTGAGAAAGGCATAGAACGGTCTCTAGCATATTATAAAAGGGGACTAAATGATAGCAAAAATAGGAGAAGTGGTCACTGCTGTTTAAATAACAATAACAGTGCCCTGACTGTGTGGCTCAGTGGGTTGGGCATCATTCTGCAGAGCAAAGGTCACCAGTCCGATCCCTGGTCAGGGCACATGCCTGGGTTGCAGGTTCAGTCCCCGATTGGGGCACAGGAGAGAGGCAACCAATCAATGTTTCTCTCCCTCTCTTTCTCCCTGCCTTCCCCTCTCTCCAGTAATAATAATAATTGATTAATTATTCGGTTCACGAAGCCAGTGCTTGTCTAAGTTCCAGGAAGCAGCAACAGGCGGAGCCTGCACGTTGGTTACCGGCCTCGTCTTCAGCGAAGGAGATGATGAACTTGCTGTAGGTGCTGACCAGCCCAGGGAAGGCGCAGGACGTGGTGCTGCCCAGACAGATATCCTGTTTCTTCCATTTCTTGGTTTTTCTATCTTCCTGCAAAGCCATAAGCCGACTAGATGAAAAACAAAACCTTATATTTTAGGAATCCGTGGTTCCACCCTGCAGGATATTTTTCCTCCTAGAAGCAGAGCATCCTTGAGTATTAAGACTGGGTCTCCCAGAGGGGAGTGATAACTAGCCTCTCCTAAGGCCCCAAAAGCTGCTTGACAGATTCTTCTGTCACCCACCTGCCCCGGATGGGGTAGGTCATTTTCTATCACAGAGGATTTGGGTGCCCTGAGAACATTACGCCACTGCAAAAGGCTAATTTAAGTGTTATTAGTTATGTGACCTTTGGCTAGTTGCTTAATATCTCTAAGCCTTAGTTTTCTCATCTGTAAAATGGGGAATAGAATTTACCATAAGCGAGAGCTGGGAAAGTTAAATAATATATGTAAATATGTCACCAAAGTACCTGGCATATAGTAAAGACTCAAAAACCAGTAGCTAGTATTATTATGATGATGTCTATATAGTACAAGGTAGATGCTTTCTACGCCTCATCATCTACTGAATTAAAGGAAGGTTTTCAGAAGAAAAGGGAAAGGAATTGGGTGAACCAGAGGTGTCCCCTGAAAAGTTGTATGGCAACAGAGCCGCCGAACCCCAAGTAATTCTGACGCTTATGTTTGAATTACTGCAAAAATCCCAGCCATCTTAATAGGTGTGAGGAGCTGTCTCATCATGGTTTTGATCGGCATATTAACCAAGTGATAAATATGGGGGTGAAGTGGAAGGTAGGGTTCTGGTAAAAGACATAGAGAACAATTAAATCCCAAAGCTCTAACAGGTGATGAAGGACCTGACCCACAACTAACTCTCCCCCATCTCTGTACCCAAGAACTGAAAATATTAGCATCCTGTCTAGCTAGGATAGGGCAAAGGAGCCAGACTTACCCTCCCACCTCAGACAGACAAAAGCCTAGACAAATAGAATGACAATGGTCTAAAAGACAGTGGAGAGCAGGAAGGACGGGAGACCAAGTCCCTGCTCGCTACCTTGGATGAGTTTCCACAGAGGCAGAGCTCCGCAGACTCCTTGAGCTGAAAAGACAGAGAGGAAAGTCCAGCCTCCACCCAGCTCCCTTGTTCATAAAAATGTCAAAATAAAAAGAGAGACATCCACCCTTCCTTACCCACTCATGAAGTCCCCAAAGATGTAGAGGCCATTGAGATTCGGAGACTCGCACCCACGGTAGACGTACCCTCCGGTGACTGACTTCCCCAGTTCGTGGTCGTAGGCATAAATTGGCAGGACGTCATCTGTCTCAGAACAAAGAAAGGGAATGAGTGTCATCGCTCAAAATCGGGAGCTTTGAGGAGAGAGCAGGGGGCTTTTTAACAGAGTTGCATGATGGAATAGAGACTGTTTTATTCTTGGTCTTCAGTAGGACAGGCAACTAAGAGACTCACACTTATCTTTCGCAACAGACAAGCCACGATACTTGTGAACTTTCCATTTGCTAGCCTCTGCGCACAGAGAAGAAGCCAAAAATCCCCCATGTGGGAGGCAGGGACCTGCAGGTCCACACCCCTGAGTTTTCCCCTGAGGTTGGCAAGGCAGGTCCCCAGGCTTGAGGATTTGGAAGATATTATAAGGGTCTGTAAGGCTGCTTTGTAACATACAAGGCCAAGGAGACTAAGCATTGGTGACAAAGCACATGGCCCTCAAGGACACCTTGATCGGTGATGTTTAGGGATTGTACGATTCATTGATTATATAAGGAATATCATTTCAGGGGGCCATCCCAATTGGAAAATAAATAAACACACAGCCACCCATTTTTCTCAACCAGTGGTTCTCAAAATAATATGCCTCAAAGTCACATGGGTAACATTTAAAATACAGATTCCTGGATCAGTCTCGCTCCCTGAGTCCACCCCAGACATTAACAAGGCGACTCTGGTGTCAGGGACAGGAGACCACCGTAAGCAGCACTATCCCCCGGGACACTTAAAGGACTGCAGGGCAGGACACTCCCAGGTTTTAGTCCCCCACCTCCACCGCCTTCTAGAAGTGCTTACCCAAAGAGGCGTTGTGACAAAGTTTCTTGTCATAACACTCAAACCCTTCCTTTGCTCTCCAGCCATAGTTTCCGCCTTTCACAATGATGTTGATTTCTTCAAACCGGTTCTGCCCCACGTCCCCACAGAACAGCCGGCCGTGGCCCTGGCCTGTGAGCGGGTCCCCTCGGTCCACGGCACAGCGCCATATGTTTCGGATTCCGTAGGCGTAGACGGCGGGGTGGGCCCCTGGCTCAGAGACAAATGGATTGTCCAGGGGCACCCGGTACCGCCTGCCCTCTGAGCCTGCCCCGTTCACATCGATCCTTAACACTTTTCCCAGCAGGGAGCTTCTGGAAGAAAGAAGGCCGAACGCCAGGCACCGGGTCAGTACGCACGCAGAAGTGGAACTGCTGGGTCACAGGCTAGTTCCGTTTCTAATGTTTTGAGGCAACACTTGACTGATTCCCATAGAAGCTGCACCATTTTGCACTCCCATCAACAGTGCCCAAAGGTTCAAACGTCTCCACATCTTGCCAGCACCTGTCTTTAAAAAAAAAGTCCCAGCCATCTTAACAGGTGTGAGGTGCTGTCTCATTGCAGTTTTGACTTGCGTTTCCCTGCTGATGAGTGATGCTGAGCATCCTGTCGCGCACCTGGTGAGCACCTGTATGCAAGATGAGTAGGTTCTAGTGGCCTGCTGTGCAACATGGTCCCTATAACTAACAGTACTGTCTTGTACACCTACATTTTTTGAAAGGTAAATCTCATGTGAAGTATTCAAAAATAAAAATAAAAAAGCAATAAAATAAAATTAAAAAATGAAATCAACTAGATAAAATAAAATAAAATAGCATCAGACCAGAGGAGACAGTCCAGGAAGACCTACTAATAGTCGATGCCTAGCAACTGCTAGGGATCACCTGGGGAGACATGACAATACATGTGTGCACACACACACACACACACATACACACGAGATATGAGGACTTCTTGGTTTGGGGTTCAGTGAACCACTAGGCCAAAGTGTGGTGTAGCTCTGGTCCACGTGACCCTGAGCAACTCATTTTACTTTTACAGTGCGATGGTGCCTCTCGGGCTTGGTCTAATACTATGCACCTTCAAAAGGAGCTGGTTCTCCTCACACACCGGCGTGGTCAGGAGAAAGAACAGGGGCTGTCAGAGGCTCTGCCAATGGCCAGGTCTCTGGGCCTCAGTTTCCCCATTTCACTGGAAAGCCGGGGAGAATAGCACCACCTTGCAGCATGGTTGCAACGTAACGGTCAAGTGAGCTGTTGCGAGAGAGCCTGGAACACAGCAGGCGTTCGGCAAACATTAGCTCTTTATTATCATCATCGACCACGATGCCGTTACTATGGGGGAGAAGGCAAGCCCAGCGCCTGCTGGGTGCGAGGGGCAGGCAGGTCACGTGACCTCTGTCCAGCTAGCACAGCCTCATTGTCTGAGTCTGATCTCTGGTTGTGCTGCCTACTTGCTGTGCGACCTGGGACAGCTGCTTTAGTCTCCTCCGCCTGTGTTGTCAGTCTGTAAATGGCTGTCATAATGACTACACAATACATAATTCAAGGGTTTATCTACTCCATAACTATTTGTGAAGTGACTCCCTTGTGCCAGACACTATTCTCGGTGCTGGGCTGCACCAATTAAAACATAAAAATGCCCCCCCCCCCACTTGGCTGTAAGAATTACGTTCTCAAGTAAACGTAAGGTGTTAAGAACATTCCCTGACAAGCGGCAAGCACCCAGTATACACTGGCTCTTGCCAGCTAACCTGTCCCAAGTCTCAGGGGCCTAGTGCAGCGCCTGGAGCTCAGTACTCGATCACCTTGTTGAGTTGAGCTGAACTGGAGGGTCAGAGTTTGGTGTACGTATAACACCCTGATAATATACATTAAACATTCTGAATTCATCTCTACAAAGTGCTCCGAAAATCACAATCACATCCATAATATTAACTACCAAAATATGCTATGCCTGAAATACCCTGGACCAAAAAAAACCAAAACAAAACACAACTGTCCCTCCCACGTGCCTCAGCAGAGGGAACTCCGTTGTGCAGTGCAGTGTGTGGTCTGGGTTTGACCTGTGGAGGCTCCTGCACAGGGAAAGCATTGTCCCAGGGGCTCGCCCTAAGGGGCCAGGGACCCAGCCTCCGCCCAGCTTACTTGTTCTGAGCGTTGCCAAACTTGCCGAAGGGATCCCCGGCCTGTCCCCCGTCCCCAGTGAATATGTACAGATAGCCATCCCGACCAAAGAGAAGTTGTCCGCCATTGTGATTTGAGGCTGGTTCGTCTATCTCCAAGATGACTCTGGAAGGAAAAAGGAACCCATGCATTAGACTTTAATATAAGCTCAATCTGTGTCCTCTTGAGATACTCAGAAACGACTGGTCCAAATCAGCCAAGACCTGCCTCAGAGTGTCCAAGGATGACAAAGAGCTGCTTTGGGCCTCTGAGACATCCCTTGGACCTTACGTCATGACTTCATGAGATACAGACACAGCCAGGGGACAGCCGTCCTTTTCTGAGGCTTGGCCTTCCTCTCGGCTCTACTGGAACCTTCAAATCCCTTCCTCTGAGCAAGATCACAGGGGGTTAGTGTAACAGTTCTTCATTTTCTTTTCAATCCCCCAGCCTGTCTCTACGGGAAAAGAGAGACGAGGCAGAAAGAAGGAGGAAGAAAGGCAGAATGGTAGAGTGGAAAGGACGCGAGCTTGGGGTCAGTTAGCCAGGCGTCCCTCCTCTGTGCATCGACAGCTGGCTTCCTGTAGCATGAGAATTCCTACTTTCAAGGGAGAGGGCATGGGATCTAAGGGCACACCAGCATCGGAGACTGCTAGTTCATGTATGTGGATATTACCTATCCCCATATGCATAACGGTGGAAAGATACATATTTGAAAGATACATAATGGTATCTTTCAAACCGTTATGCCTGCCGGTCTTCTACAAAGAAGGCCTTTATAACTTCTACAAAGTCAAGCCGGTGTGGCTCCAACTAGGTGACTGTAAAGTGATGGTGAGACCCCATGAAGACCCTCGACTCTGAGGCTACCTCGGGCTGTCCTCATGAATCACCGGTGACATAATAACTAGTGATCTAAAACCAGGAAAGCTCCCCGTGTCGCCCGAGCGGAACGACGACAGTCCGGCCCACCTTTCTGACTCCGGGTCGGCTCTGTTGGGATCAGCCTGAGACGCCTTCATCTGGCTAATCCGGATCTTTTCCACCTTCTTCTGGCCCAGGCATGAATAATAAACATAGAACTTGCGGTTTCGGCGGAATTTGGGGTGAAAAGCCAGCCCCAGGAAGCCTCTCTCGTCCCCGATCCACGGAGTGGTCAGCACGACGTTCTTGAGATCCAGGAAGGGTTGCTCCAGGCGACTGCCGTCCGGCAGGTAGACCCACACCACCCCCACCTGCTCGGCCACGAAGAAGCGGTGGGTGCCGTCCCCAGCGTGGACCATGGACACGGGGTTCCTCAGCCCGTTGGCCACCTCGGCCAGGCAGAGCTGCAGGCAGCCCCCACGGTCCTTGGCCACCACACCCAGGTTGCGATTGAGATGGTCATTCCTCAGGACGTTAGGGAAGCAATAGTCCTGGTCGGGAAGGTTGAGGAGGTGGCAGAAGTGGGCACCGTCTTTCTCACGGGACTCCCAGAGGCGACGGTCATTGGTCAGCAGGGAGATGGCAGAGTGGCAGTGAGAGTGAAAGGCGGAGCAGTAGTCAGCGCAGAGGCCTGGAAGGTTCCGGAGGGGTGTCTGAGGGTTCTCAGCGTCGTAGAGATGGGCCGCGTATGGCGAGCACTCCTAGAAGAGACAGCAAGCTCAGTTCCCCGCTGTCAGACTGGCCCAATGGGGCCGGTCCCAGTACTTTTTGTTCTCACTGTTAATCTTTTTCTTTTACTCCTCGCCCCAGGACATGTCTACTGACTTTTAGAGAGAGAAGAAGGTAGAGAAGCATCGATGTGAGAGAGAAATATTGATTGGTTCCCTCCCAGAGGAGCACGATCGAACCCACAACTTAGGCATGTGCCTTAACCAGGAGTCGAACCCTCAGCCTTTTGGTGTATGGGACAGCGCTCCAACCAACTGAGCCACCCGGCCAGGGCTGGTCCTAATCTTTGAGCAAGCAGAAGGAAAAATGATCTGAAAAAAGATCTGGATTCTGGAGTTTCCATGACCAATTCTTGGGACCCAAATTTTCCATCCAGTGAATCCCCTGGAGGCAGAAAGGGAGGAAAAATCGCTCACATTCACCCTACAGCTCGGACACTTTAACTCAGTTCTTCACACATAAAGTTTTATTCTGATGACTTTTTTAAAAAAGAGATAGTACCAAATTTCTCCGTCTTTCCCTTTATTATAAATGCTGTGTCTATAAGATTTGACTTCTTTATACAAATCTGAAGCAAAATGGCCAACGTTTCACATCTGTTAAATCTGAGCGCTGAATCCATAGTATGGATTATTTAATTTTCTGTACTTCTCCACATGTTTGAAATATTTTATAATTTAAAAATAAAATGATCAAAAGGAACACACGATTTATCTATGGCTCCCAGAGATTGGGCATCTAGTAATTTCATCACTTATTTCTTAAAAATATTTCAGTGTTTAATGTACATAAACCAAATTTGCTGGGCGCTACAGGAATTTAATTGATCCTCCTGGAAAAAGGATCCCCTGCTATTCAGACCTCCCTAAACCACAGCAATTTTCAGGAAATAAATAGACTGTTGTGGGTGGACAAGCAACTCCCAGTAACTCCCAACTTCCACCAACTGCCTTCGATGGAAGACAGAGGCAACTGAGACAGGGAAGTAATCAAGGCCCGTTTAAAGGGTGTAGTATGGGGCTGCTGGGTAGTGTGGAGTCTGCTGGCCCAGGACCCCGATCTCTGACATCTCCCCCCGCCAGCTGGCCAGCTCAGGACAGGCTGCTGTCTCATCACTTGACAGAGGACCAGGTACACCGTTTCCCAGATGTATCTGAGTTCCCCATTCTCTCATATTTCAACCCTGAGTGCAGACTGCAGAGCCAGGGCCCAGTTACTGGGAAGAGGAGAAGAAAGAGCCCAGCCATTCACAGCACTGAGTTCAGGGCACTTGTCAGAGCTACTTATAGGAAGCAAGCTGCGCCCTGGCTGGTGGCTCGGTTGGTTAGAACATTGTCCTGATATGTCAGGGTTGTGGGCCCGATCCCTGGTGGGGGCACATACAAGAATCAACCAGTGAATGCACATGTAAGTGGAACGACAAATCTATATTTCTCTTTCTCTCGCTCTCTCTACTTAAAAAAAAATTTTTTTTTAAAGCAGCCCTGGCCGGTGTGGCTCAGTTGGTTGGAGTGTCACCCTATATTGGGGGTCCTGGTGGGGGGGTTCATTTCCTGGTCAAGGCACATACCTAGGATGAGGGTTTGATCCCAGGTCGGGACACATATGGAAGACAACCAATTGATATCCCTCTCTCACATAGATGTTTCTCTCTCTCTCTCTAAAAAGCAATAAAAATATTTTTTAATAAAAATATTTTAAGAAAGCAGCAAACTGCCCTGGCTGGGGTAGCTCAGTAGATTGAGCGCGGGCTGCAAACCAAAGGGTCACTGGTTCGATTCCCGGTCAGGGCACATGCCTGGGTTGCAGGCCAGGTCCTCAGTGGGGACCACATAAGAGGCAACCACACATTGATATTTCTCTCTCTCTCTCCCCCTTCCTTCTCCTCTGTCTAAAAATAAATAAATAAAATCTTAAAAAAAAAAAAGGCAGCAAACTGAACCGCTCTGAGTCTCACCTTGTAGACTGCGCGGTCCTGAGCAGCAGGAAGAAGAGAAAGGGGAGACGGCACCAGGGTGCAATACCAGGGAACAGAGTGGAAGGACAGCCTCCATGACACCTCTCCTGCGGCCTCTCCGGGGCGCCCGGTGGCTTCCGCTCCCTGCGCCAGTTACTGTCGTTTCACGTAGGAAACTAAGGCCCTGCGGCATCTCCGCGGCGCGCCTGGCACTGTTCCCGGCTCCGGAGCGGCGGCTCCGGAGCGGCGCAGGGAGCGGGAGGCGGGGCTCTGAGTTCGTGCACCCCAGGGTCAGAGATCACTAAGTAAATGCTGGACGCACTTTTGGAATGAGGTTTTCAAAGGGGCGCGGGACTCCGTCGGAGCCTCCAGCTTCAGGCCCGACACGGCACTGTTGTTGGGCCTCTGACAAGTCCTTGAACACCCCTGATTCCTCATCAGTAAAATGCGGGTCCTGGCAGCTGCCTGCCATCAGCGCTGAGAACAGGCTCACTACCTGTGTCTGGGGAGAGAGAGGGAGCGCCTTGTAGGTTTTTAATAAATAAACATGTGTGGGTTGTTCTGATTCTTCAAATCCCCACAACAGGGGAGCTCTGAACTGGACTTTCTGAAATCTCACCCAGTCCGGAGGGGCAGTGGGGAGTGATGGAGGAGGGGACACTTTTACCAAGAGAGTCCTCAGTGCTGTTCACAGAGCCCAGCCAGCTTCTGCCCAAACAGTTCTCCCAGCGTTAATTCTCCAGGAAACAGCCCAGGGCTGGTGCCAAAGTGACAGAGTATGGCCCCAGGCGATGCCACCCAGGCGGCTGGCTTCTGTGCCAGACTCTGCTGAGTTCCCTGCACAGAGAACTGGGGTGGCCACTCACTCCAGGGCAGTGGCAGCAGGGCAGCCAAGTCACCACAGGGACACCCAGGAGGGGCCCCGACCCCAGGTCTGCCTGGATTTCCTGTGTCTCACCCAGCCCCTTGTTAGAGAGCTGCTTCTCCCCATGGCAACTTTTCCTCGGCTCTCTGGCTCTCCCCCTGAACCCCTCTTCCCACAATGCCGGGGTGTGCGGGCCCACACCCGGCATGGGTGATACCTGCCAGGGAGGTGGGTTCTGGCTGCTGGGGAGCCGCTGAAGCAGAACCTCTGAGTCATTGCACTCAGCCGCTGCAGCTCTCCCAGCCCAGCTCTGGAATGCAGCAGGGGGTGGGGGGGAGCCCCCAGCTCTGGCTGCCGCTGTCCTCACAGCGGGACCCCTGGCACCAGCGTCCCAGAGGAGGCCTGGACCCTTGCAGAGGCCACTGTTCCCCTGAGCACCGTATACACACCACAGGTGGGTGCTGGGCCTAGATCTCGGGGTGCAGCGGGGAGGACCCAGGCCACAGCTGCTCTGGAAGCATCACCAAGAACGCGGCCACTGGCTCATTCTCTCCCAGCAGGAGAGCGCAGCGGGGCCAGCGGGACCCAAGGGAGAGCTTGGGGACCGGTGGACACCACACTCAGCATATCCTCCTCCCTGCGGACCCATCCACAGCCCAAAGCTCTAAGGGAGGGAGCTGGCAGCTGAGCTTCTCAAAGTCTGGGTGGCCAAGGAGCCCTCCTCCCCAGACCCCCAGCCACCCTCCCAGCACACCAGCCGCTGGGCTGGAAGGTACTTTTCTAAGCTGGTTCCCTCGCTTCCTTCGGGGTAATGTTTTTACACTCTGGCCTACCTGGCAAAGGATGTCTTTGATGTAACCGCCACACAGCTCATGGCCCTGCAGGTCCAAGTAGCCCATGATGTCGCGATATCGGGCGGCAATGCGGTGGTCCTTACGCTGGTCGCAGCAGCCGAAGGACTCATAGTCGGAACAGAACTCGAGGTGCAGGGTGGGCTGGAAGGGTGGTCCAAAATCCAGGCACTGGGGATGCCCCTGAAGCCAGCCCACCTGGTCCAGCAAGAACGTGAGGCAGAGGCAGAAAGTGCCAGAAGGGGTCGGGAGCCAGGAGCCCTGCCAACTCAGACCACCCCCAGAAACAGATTTCCTCAGCATTCTGGCCTGGGCAACTCTGCCTGCTGTTTGCTCAGGTTGGCTTCCCTGCTCCAGGCTAATTCCCGCCTTCCTCCCCAAGCCTCCCCACCCCGGGTTCTCTTCCTTCCTTCTCTCCCCCCCTCACCAAGTTCACCGAGGTGGCTAATGAGCAGTGTCCCTTCTGTGGGCTGGGTAGCCAAGTGTCTCTCGTGAAAACAGTGAGAGGCATCCCTGTCCCCTCCAATTCCCTACTCATGAAGCTGGCCAGGTCCAGGCACCTCCTGCTGACTTATGGGGGTGCACTCCCTTAGCAAGAAGGGTCTGTGAAGAGAGATGCTGTGACTCACTCAAAGGACAGAGAATTGCCGCGAGACCAGGAAATTCAGACTGTGTTTGCAGTTTCTACCCAAGCCCGGTGGCCCAGAGTGAGAACACAGGTTTCTGCAGCCCAGACATCAGGCTGTGGAAGCCCAGGTTCAAGTGCTCCTGGGGCTCAGTGGCCCCCAGGGATTTGGGGGCGGATCTGGGAAGACAGTGGGGAGCTGGGGGAAGGCAGGGGAACTGCATGGGTCCTGGGATTGGGAAAGTGTGTATTCGGAGTTGGGGGAAGGCAGGACATTTCGTGAATCAAGAGGGGACAGTAAAGGAAAAGGAGGGCATGTGACCTAGTGAAAACAAGGGGACTGCGAGTTTCATGAGGAAGCACAGACATCTCGGTCCTTTATTTTTGCCAGCTTGACACCTGCTTTGGGACAGTCCCCTGCACTTAGTGCAAGTTTCAACATTAGTGTTTAAGAGTGTGTTTTCTTCAGACGTGTTCCAGGCACATAACAGCTTCCGATAAATACTTCTGGAATAACATGGGGCCCCAAATTCACACAGCCTCAAGCCCAAACAGGCGTGCACCGGGGCCTGGGCCCCTGGGAGCATTAGGTCCCTGAGCTCATCTTCCTCCTGGTACTTTCCAAGCTTCCAGTCCACCCGCAAGAGTCCTCAATGGCAAACGCTTCCCTCTGAAATGCAGAGGAGATAGATTCTTCCGAGCCCAGGCGGGCCTCCGAGGAGGGGTGTCCTCCCCGACTCTCCCGCTCACCCCACAGACAGCCTTTGCCGGACCTCATCGAGGCGACACGGAGCCTCCACCGAGCCACATCTGTGCTCAGGATGCTCTGGATTAGGGAAGCCCCAAATGGCATTTAAAAAACACAAATCTTTTTGTAACTAAAAGTCAGGAGGAGGGAGCAGTTAGAACAATCACCAACACGGCCCTGCTCTCCTATGTAGACTGTTCAATATCCGACCTCGCTGAATGCGGCTTTGCAGAACACAACACAGCACCCACGACCCATGGGGGCTGTGCCGTTTCCACGGGTTCTCTGCTCCAAGGTCAGGTAATGTCATCGCTCTGGAAGCCTTGGGCTGGAGGAGGGACACTTGGACTAACTTCTGCCAGTGAATTCACAGAAAAGGGGAGGTAACCCCCTCTCTCTGAGAGTCCTTCTTGATCTCTATTAATTTATGCCTCAGTTTTCCCTTCGCCATGCCAAGCAGTGAGTCCAAAAGAAATGCCTTTTACGGAAAATAATTCTAAATGGGTCTGTTTACAGAATTGTAGCACATATTTATGCAACAAGCAAGCAAACAAAGAACAACATGGCCATAACAAAACATAAATCTTTTTGTCTACCCAGGACGTGTAAGATCCAATCTGATCTTCTTGTTTTGGGCAAAGGGTGATTACAAAGTTAGCAGGAAAAGGCCAGCTAGCAGGCCCCTCAGAGCAACAACCTGAGTTTCTGATTATTAGTATATGTAACTGTTCAGATGGGACTCGGTTCAGTTACAATGTCACATCACATGTGATTATATAATTGTTACGCAATAGTTATTTTTACAGTAGATGACTCTGTTGGTTTGGTCGGTGTGTATTATCGTGTGCAAAGGGTTGTGCTGGAAGAGAAGTGTTTAACAGAAAACTGATACAGAAAGCAAACTTTTTCAAGGAGTTTTGCCCTGAGAAGACAGGTTAAAGTAGGCATCTAAGTGATACAAGGCAGAATACAGTGAGACAGCAAGGACCAAACTGCAGCCAGGGATTCTGAGGGGACAGCGATGATGTCAGGCTGGAGGGGCCACGGAAAATCTGGGTGAAGGTCGAACAGGGTGTTCAGATAAGGCCCGGGTGGGCGTGAACAGAAAGCACGTTTTGACTAAGGTCTGGCGGCTTTAGGTGGCAAGCCTGGAACTGCCAGCTGGGACCGGATTAAGTATCTGCACTCACTTGAACTCCTACTTTTGAAGCAAATATGGTGGTTCCTTTTAAAAAATGATTGCATTAGTTTGCTAGGGCTGCTGCAACACAATAGCACAAACTGGGCGGCAGGAACAACAGGAAGTTGTTGTCTCGTGGTCCGAAGGCCCGAAGTTCAAGGTCCAGGTGTCGGCAGGGTGGGCGCCTTCCGAGGGCTGCGAGGGAGAGTCTGCCTTGTGCCTCTCCCCTCGCTAGTCGGGGTCTGCAGGCCGTCTCCGGCACTCCTGGGCCTGTGGAAGCAGCAGCCCAGTTCCCGCCTGTGTCGCACGCTGTCGTCCCTGTGTGTGCGCCTGCGTCTAACCTTTTCCTTTTGTAAGGACAGTGGTCATACTGGGTTAAGGCCCAACCCAGCGGTTTCGTTTTAACTTGGTTACCTCTGCAACAGTTCTGTCTCCAAATACAGCCACAGGCTGCGGTGCTCGGGGTTAGGACCTCAGCAAATCTTTTAGGCGGTGTACGTTCAATGCACAGTGGTCACACACCCAAGGGAGGGGGACGGGACTGAGAAGTACAGATTGGAGGTTATGGAAACAGTCACGGGGACGTAAAGTACGGCAGAGGGGACGTGTCGGTGACACTGCAAAAACTGCGCATGGTGTCGAGGGGGTGCTGGACTCGCTGGGGTGCCCCTTCGGAAGCCATGTAAATGTTTAATTACTGTGCCTTATACCTGACACTAATATTGCACGTGGACTGTCACTGAAAAATAAATGTTTTAAATATGAAAATGTTTTCAATAAACGGAAGAGCTGCTATCCAGCTGCGTGTTCTGCATGTTACTGTTACTGGCTGAACTGGAAGTCAGTCCAGGCCACACAAGCAGGGGTGTGTACTTGGGAACCATCCCGGTCGGGTTCGGAGCCTGACGCCAGCACCCACCAGCTGTGGCCGTGGACAAGTTACTCCAGCTTGAGGATCCAGCTTCCTCTCGTGGTAAGACAGGGACGATTCACAGGGTTTGTGGGGATGACGTGCAAAATGCAAAGCCCGCAGTGCTTGGCTAGTGTTAGCGATGGTTACTCAGGAAACTGGCTTTATCTCCAGAGGGCCTAAAAAAATTCAGGTGTTGATTCACACCGCCCTTGGCGTACAATCAGATATAACGTCCGACACTGGGCTGGCCACTTCGGGCGGCAGCTTTCACCTGGTTTGTTTTGGCCCCATGGGGCACCTACTTGTCTCATGTGTATGTTGTATGTTTGGGTGCTTATTTGTCGATAGTCACTTCTTACTAAATACAGAATATTGAATTAAATCACTGACAAAGCATAGTATGTCCCCCGATGTTCTCACAGATGGTTTAAAATCAGTGGAAATATAAGCCAGTGGGGAAAGTACAAGGTGTGCCATCTAAACACCGGACTTCCTCCAAAGTCAGTGAGCCTCCATGGAACTCGGACACCAGTTCTTTGAACAGTGAATTTGCAGGAACTCTCCACCAGTTTCCTCAAGATGCTATAAAGCTCAGCTCATATTCCGGGAAGTCGTTCCTGGCTTCGGAGCCAAGCTTTGCCACTGGGCCTCCGGTGTGGCCCTGGGGCGCTGTCCCTCGGGCAGTCTCCGCCGTCCTGCCACCGCCGCTGCGTCCCAGCTCCCAAGAGGAAGGAGGGCCCACGGGAGGTCTAGGCTGAGCATGTTTGGAGATGCCAGATAGACAAGCGAACCTGGAGCCCTTGAGAGCTCAGCCAGTGCCAGCCGAAGCAGCCGCCTCTCCACCCTCGCTGCCCCGACTCGTCCTCCGGAGGCGCAGGTACCTCTCCGCTGGCCGCCCGGCCCACACTGCCTGTCTGCACGCGGGGAGGGAAGGGAGGGGTCCCACTCTGAACCTTCCTGTTTCCCAAGCTCCTCAACAGACTCATCACCACAACATCCTTCACGACAGCAAATCTAACCTGGGCCATTTAGAGTGTAAAAGAAGAACACAAATTCATGTACAGGTATCACAGGTGTGTTTCATTACACAAAGTCAGGGGAATTAGCTGCAAATAACAATGACTGCTGTAGAGGGACAGTCTCTGATTAAAGAAACATATTTTTATTTGAAGAATATTCCTTAATAAATGTTATATATAACAGTACAAAACAAGAAAAAACAATTATTTACAAACAATAAAGGTAGTGAGACTGTTCATTTAGCTATAATAGTAAACAAAAATATAAAAATATATAAAATTACTTTTTGTAGCCATATAAAAAACTATCTTCTTCCTGGCTGGTGTAGCTCAGTGGTCTGAGCGCGGGCTGGGAACCAGAGGGTCCCGGTTCGATTCCCAGTCAGGGCACATGCCTGGGTTGCGGGCCAGGTCCCCAGTGAGGGCCAAGTAAGAGGCAACCATACATTGCTGTTTCTCTCCCTCTCTCCCTCCCTTCCCCTCTCTCTAAAAATAAATAAAAATAAAATATTTTTTAAAAAAGCTGTTGTTTGGCACTTTAAAAAAAAACTATCTTCTTAAAACACCAAATAAATAAATACATTTGATAATTATCTATTGAGCTACAACGCTATAGCTACTAATCTGAAATAACTTAAATTCAGTATCAGACTCCTGAGTTTACAATGCTGTATTTTTTCACTAACTTCTTCATCCGCTTCATTTTCTTCCTCAAAACTTGGTGATCTTGTTTCGAAATATACCGAAAATATCTACAACCTAAAAAAATAAAGAGAAACAGTTTTAATACTGATCAAACTCTTCAATGTGTTTCTGCATTTTGCATTCTGCTTCGATCCTGGCACACTGTGACTGTGGACACAGAATGACCGGGGCTCCCTGCACCACTCTGCCCTCAGCGCAGCCCCAGGCCCTCACCAGGGGCAGGCACTGCTTCCTGCCCACGAAGGTGTTTCTGCTCTGCCGGAACCGAAGCCACACTGGAGCCTGTCTTCTGCCCTGCCTCCCCCACCTAATTAAGGTGATATGCATATTATATACATTCACATATTCAATGAGCCTTCTCCAAAACCGAATTACTGTGGATTCCCTCTCAGTGTTCGCTTCTGAAACAGCAAAAGAGGCGTCTATAACAATTAGGAAGTTCTCTGCAGAAAACATTAATGTGAAGGATTAAACAAATCGCAGGCAATGATCTAGTCCTTCTGGCCACCTGGCAAGTAGCTCGACGGTGATCGTGTAGTTCTGCCGAGGCACCTAGTGCGCATCAGAAGTTCTGTTCGGGTCCTCTGCCCAGGTTTTAAATGGACTGTTTATTTCAGTTGTTGAGTTGTATGAGTTCTTTATATATTTTGGATAACAGCCCCTTATCAGAGGCATCGCTTGCAAACGTGGACGGATATCGCAATGCCCCGCTCACAAGAAGGCTCCCAAAGGTCAGCTGCTCAGCTAACGTGACGTGGAAAATCACCCCAGGTCTTCAGACTCTCCTCAAACTCAGACCCCTTTAGATGGTGGTGATGGATTCTACGCTCCTAGACGAGCAGAGAACCACAGTTCACATCCCCTTTCTGTCCCTTGTCATCAGCGTGTGGGAGAGAAACGTCAGTCACTTCCGTGCTCGTTCACCTCTTTCCTCCTACAAAGCCAGCATCTGCGTAACCTCAGTAACCACCTGAAAGTCACTGAAAATACGATTCCAAAGTAATATAAACCTCATCGAAAAGTGACCTGAAAAACCTCTTTAACACACTTCACACTCCAACGACAACCTGGCGCTCGCGGTCCCTGCGCGGCCCACGCCGTTCACCTCCGAGCGTGTCCGCGGCCGCCTCGGTCGGTACCGGCTACTCGCTCACACTTCAGTGACGTGGAGCGAGCAAGGGTGTGAACAGCCCACACACTCCACAGAGGAAACGCTGATTTCCCTCGCTTGTCACAGCATTTTTAAATTAAATTAATAGGAGATAAGATTTTTTCTTAAGTGAAAGTGTTTCACCCTTACAGGAACAGATAAGTAACTACAAAGCTACTATCAACATTAAGGTCAATAAAGAACATTTCCCTATTTCTAATAAAGCAGGCGATCCATGAAACTTTCTATACAGCGTGGCCACGGTCATCTGTGGTGGGAACAGTCTGCATCTCATGTCTTAACGGCCCCTGAAGGCACTCGAGTTAGAGCAGAAACGTCAGCCGCAATCAGCAACATAAAACCACTGTTTCTACTGCCCTGAGCTTCCCACGAGCAGATCGCCCGGCCCCAACCCAGGATTCACTTTCCCATTCACCGGTTTTTCTGTGCAACGGCTATTCTTCTAGCACCTAACATCCGTACGTACTGCACTAGGTGAGCTGTAAGATGGACAAACATTTATACTTTGTGACTTCAAAGCCATCCCAAGGCAATGTCCAGACGAAAAGAAGACAGAAACACGTACCTTTCCCCAACAGTATTCCCGCCACGAAGGCTTTCTCGTGGGCCAAAGCCTCATCCGCCTTCCAGTCGCCTTTCGCCCAGAAGGAGCTGAAGTGGAAGCCCGGCCACCAGTTCTCCCTGGAAGTCCACTGCTCGTGAACCCAGTCAGGATGATTTCTGGAAAAGGAAACATCACGCAGAAGGTCAAGGATGGAGTCAGAGCGCCCCGGCCAGGACGGGAACTCGAGAGCCTGTGGAGCGACAAGGAAGATGTGTTCCAGCTCAGGCCTGAGCCCGGCCTTGAGCGGCAAGGCCAGTAGAGAGCCGTGGGCAACAGCGCGGGCCGTGAAGTCGAAGTCCTGGGTGCGCGTGTCAGACCCCCCACGTTCCATCCGTGTGGCCCTGGCCACGTGTTCACCTCTCAGAGCCGCTTCGGTCCCCTCGAGGGCCTTACCAGCCCCATCTCGTCGCACCGTCACCGGGGTGACACCAGCCCAGTCATGTGGCAGTCTCAGACAAAGCCCACAGCATACTGTCTGGTACGTGGTTAATGTTCCATAAATGTTAGCTTTCACTATTAATTAAAAGTTACCTTAAAACATTATTTTAAATTATATGTTACAAAAAATCACTATCCACACTCAGATGCCGTTACTACCCAAATACATGAACACACGGGCTGACAGTTACACTGGACCATGCTGAGTGCTCGTCAAGAATTTAACTGAGCAAACACACATTTAGGACCTGTTTCCATCCTGTGGCAGAACTTCCACAGGTTCGAAAAAGGGACAGCACGTTTCTCTGCCATCAAGAACTTCACGGTTAGCGGGGCTTTAGACCGTGCGTCAGACCCGCAAGGGGATCTGCAGTGAACACATCAACGTATCGCACCAGAAACATTTTATAACTGGCCCTGTTCTAACTCCAAGGTCAGGTCAGATCTGAAGCCTGAAACCTATTCCCACTGATAATGAACTTCCTCACCAACTAAAATGGATGCAACGAATACGTAAAAGCATTTTTTGATGTCCCTTCTTCTCACAGAGTGACAAGGACACGGGCCGCTCCTTTTCCTGAACGTGTGGCACTTGATGGTGCTGCGCGCAAACGCCTCGCTTTAGATGCTCACAACGCACTTAATAAGCATTTGCTGGTAAAGCCTGCAACGGTCTCGCGAGGCCCGAAGCCCCACTGAGCGGCAGCGTGTGAACACGGCTAGGAGGAAAGCAGCTCCCCCGCGAGCTGAGACGCTGACGACACGCAAATCGCAAAGGGCTCGACGGGGCCTCGCAGGGTGGGGGTGACCCACCCCCTTCCTCCAACTGAAAGCCTACACATTCCCCAACAGGGCGCTGGGACTGACTTTGCCAGGGTAAAAAAATCTTGACAGAAGTTTTACAGGTCACACTTGTGACTTGGTGTGTCCTTGCTTCTGATGGACGCAGAAGAAAGCAGCAGAATACACAGTTCAAGAAACCCCGAAACACAGGCAAAGAACTTCAGTTAAAAATTGACAGGTATCAGCTATAATGTTGGGAAATGTTACTTATGCTGACCCAGTAATAAACACTAGGTGTCTCTTACCTCATTAAGGTCTGTCTGAGGTATCTTGCCAAATATTGCCAAGCAGTTACATTCTTCGTGCATCCAGCAAAATCCAGGACACCGAACAGCACCTCCAAGGCCAGCTTACGGTGCTCTTCTTGCTCTGAAGGGTCACAACAGGTAGGGGTAAGGCGAGGCACCGAAGTGCAGGCGGTGCCGCGCTGCGGGAGCAGAAGCCCTCCAGGCTGCGGAACAGGCCAAACCAATGCCTCGCACTCGCGCTCTCCTGGGATGAATCTGAAAGCTTCAGCAATTTAGTCCACACTCAAGTCGGAATGCTGAGTCTGATCTGCAAGTGGGTTGCACTGCTGAACACGTGAGTGAGGAGTGTCGACGCACCGCCACCCCACAGTCAAAAATCCCTAACTTTTTTTTAAGATTGTATTTACTCATTTTTAGAGAGAGGGAAAGGGAAGGAGGAAGAGAGGGCAAGAAACACTGATGTGTGAGAGATACATCGATTGGTTGCCTCTCACACACCCCCAACTGGGGACCTGGCCTGCAACCCAGGCATGTGCCCTGACTGGGAATCGAACTGGCGACCTTTCAGTTCGCAGGCCGGCACTCCATCCACTGGCCACCCCAGCCAGGGCCCATGTCTAACTTTTGAGTCCCAAAAGACTTAACTACTAATGGCCTACTGTTGACCAGAAGCCATACCAGTAACACATATTTTGTCTATTCTATGTATTACATATATACTGTATTCTTACAATACAGCAAGCTAGAGAAAAGAAAACATTATTAAACATAAGGAAGGGAAAACACTTTTACAGCATTGACTGAAAAAATCCTGCACGTAAGTGGACGCACACAGCTCGAACCCACGCTGTCCGAGGACCGACTGTACACAGAGAACATCATTTAAAGGACCCGCCCTGTGCGGGTGTTTCGCGCAGGTTTCCTCCCTTAGCAGAGGCACTGGCCCCGTGTCAGCACCCACTGGACTTAGGCTGGTTTCTCCCTATGAAGATATGTTCTCGTCCACATGGAGCTGTGAAGCAATGGTGATTAAAACGAGGTGACTGATACAAATTAAAGCCCTTTCTCTCTTACTGACCATTGCCTCAGGTTCTACAGCAGGAGTCAGCGACTATTTCTGTGACGGGTCAGACGGGAAACGTCTCAGCTCTGGCCGCGTGGTCGCTGTCACCACGCGGTGGCTCTGCTGCTCTGTGCGGAGCAGCCACGGCCAACCCCTCGGTGAACGGGCGTGGCTGTGCGCCAGTAGAACCTGATTCATGAAACAGGTGAGTGGGGGGTTTGCCCCCCACCTCTGCCAGTTTGCTGACACCCCTCAGTACCCTCCACCCCGGTCCACAGCTTGGCTACAACGAAGAGATTTAAAGGACACGTGACTTACCTGATTTTCTCAGTAATCTATGGAATTCTAACATCAGTTTATGAGATGGTACAATCTGATACAAAATCTGAAAGAAAGAATAATTTTGTAATATTTACACATGTGAAAGGCACTTCTCAAATTTCAGCTTACTTTCCAATAAAGTTCTTGCTGTCAAATAGACCATGAGTGAATGACTCACAGATTTAAAATATGCTTTGCTTTTATCCAGTTTTAATTCAGGTATAGAAAGTGTTCTATATAAAACTATTTCTTAAAAAATCTCTGATAATAACAAGACAATCAGAGGGGTGGGGGAAATATTTGGAAATTCTTTTATTTTCTCCTCATGTATTTTTTTATGCTGTTCACTACAATTACAAATTTAATTTCTTTTCAGAAGCCAAGATGGAGAGAAAAATGAAGGGAAGGAGTCAGCACCACACAGAACAACCGTGTGACACTTAGTGGTCACAGAGACGGGGGGCCACTCTCGGGGACACGACAGCCTTTTTACACAATAGAGAGGCATTAAAGGTTTTTCTTCTCAGGAACAGAAAGGACTATTTTTGTAAATATGCTAAAAACAGAATTTAAAGTAAAACTGTATTTCTCATCCTAACATTTAACTAAAAATGAATTCATTCTGTCTGCTTGCTGAGGTTCTTTGACTTCACACTGAAATAATTTCCTATAAAACAAAAAGTAATTCTTTAAGTTTCTTCTTCTAAATAGCTTTTTAAAAGGAGATCAATGAAGATCAATATACCAATATCTGAGAATATTATTAAAACTTGGTTCTTACAAAATCACATTAAGTCTTATATATGGAATTCTGTATATGATTGAATTCACTTAGATTTTTCAAAAACTTTTTGTTAAAATATAACATGTAATAGATATGTACACAAATTATGAGTGTGTCATTCCATAAATATTTACAAAGTTATACACATTTACATAATCAGCAACCAGATCAAGAAAACAGAACACTATCAGAACTCCAGAAATCTTTTGCCAGTTTTAGAAAATTCTTAGCCATCAGCTCTTTCAATGTTGGCTTCCGTCTGTCTGCTTGCTTGCCGACCTGCTTTTGCCCTGTTCTTTCGCCCGCCCCCGCCGCACGACTCCAATCATGTCGGACCTTTGCACCGAGTCCTTCGCACACTCTTTCTGCACTTGCCCTTCTGCTCTCCACACGTTGACCTGGTGTCTTCCACGCAGCTCACTGACCCTTTCCTTCTGCTATGTGCGACAGCTAAGTAAACTCATCCCTGAGTTCTTAATTTCAAGCACTGCAGTTTTCAAAAGGAAAAACTGAATCTCTCTAAGCCCACCTTGTCTTGAAGGCAAGGAAGTGTACAATATAGTTATTTTCTGTTAGATATACACGGTCAGTTGACTTGAAAGTTACCAACGCGATTCAATGGGAAAGGATAATCTTTCCCATAAACGGTGCTGGAACAATCACACAAAAACAATGGACCTTGATCCTGACCTCACACGGCACCAAAAAAAAAAAAAAAAAATCAGCTGAAAATCATACATCTAAGCATAAAACTGCAACACTTCTAGAAACAAACATAGAAGAGAATCTTCATGAGTTTGGCATAGGCGAAGATTTCTTAGACAAAAACTACTAGTAATGAAAAAGTAATTAGAGAAGAAAGATGCACAAACTATACTTTGTCAAAATTACAAATAATGCT
This sequence comes from Micronycteris hirsuta, assembly GCA_004026765.1. Taxonomy (NCBI): domain Eukaryota; kingdom Metazoa; phylum Chordata; class Mammalia; order Chiroptera; family Phyllostomidae; genus Micronycteris; species Micronycteris hirsuta. Next base: position 120,849 of record PVJI01003272.1, read on the forward strand.
TTAAATGATAAGACATAGGAATATCCAACAGGCATATTAAAAAGATGCTCAACAGCTATTAGGGAATTAGTCATTACGGAAATGCAAATTAAAACCACAATGAGACACCACCACAAAATAGAATGGCTGTAATTGAAAACAGTGACAAAAACCAAGTGCTGACAAAGATGTGGAGAAACTGGTCTTTCCTCCATCGACAATGAGAAAGTCAACGGTACAGTCACTTCAGAAAATAGTTGGGCAGTTTCTTAAGAAGTCACATATACACCTTCCGGCAAGTCCACTCTTAAGTACCCAAGAAAAGCCAAAATGTAATTGTGTGCAAAGACTGGCACATGAATGTTCGTAGCAGCATTCCTAACAGCCACAAGATGGAAAAAAACCCAAATGCCCATCAAAAAGAGAACGTATGAAAATGGAATTCTACTCAGCAATAACGAGGAACAATTACTGAGACACGAGCATAGATGAATCTCAAAAACATCATGCTGAGCAAGAAAAGCCAGGAAAGAAGAAAGTACAGTATACTGTGAGATTTCATTTATGTGAAATTCTAGAAGAGATCGATTTAAGCTACAGTAATGGAAAGCAGATCAGGGATTGCCTGGGGCCAGGAGTGGGGCTGGGGGGAGGTGGGCTGGCTATAAAGCAAACTAAGGGACTTTCGAGGCTGATGGAAATGCTCCACATTTTGGTTATCGTGGTGGTTACGTGGGTATAAATATTTGTTAAGATGCCTCAAAGTGTACACTTAAAATACGTGTTTTATTGTACGTAAATTTCAATACAGGTGACTTTTAAATAAACAGCAATGCAGAACTTTCCAAGCTGGGTGGCAAGGGTTTCTGAAATGACAACCCCCTCACCCCCCGCCCAGGCTCCGTGGGGCGGGCCGCGGCCTGGAGCCCACGGCCTCCCCGTCCCTCCCCGGCCTCCCCGTCCCTCCCCGGTCACCGCAGCGCACCCACCGCGCAGACCCCGCCCTGTTCCGTGGGCGCTGCAGTTCGAAGGCCGGAAAGCAATGAACTAACAACAATGCTTTCAGGCAGACCCCCGACCCCGTTCAAGCACTGACCAAACCTTCTCTACCTTAAGCACGCTTATCAGTTTCTCCCTCGGAGCCTTCTCCCTCTTCAGAAAGTCGTACAAGTAGATGTGCGCGTTCGGGTTCGACGGGAACTTCTCGTCATAGGCATAATTGGTGAGGACCTCGCGGGCTCCTTCTCGGTCCCCGTAGAATTCCAGCATCTGCAGAAAAAGACACCATCTCAGCGGCACGTGTGAGACAGCCGTGTGGAAGGTAACGCCCGATCACTGAGGAGGACAAGAATGTCCCAAACTGGAAAGCAGCCTTTGCTTCCTGGGCACAGGAGGCGGGCCGGCTTCCTCTCTTGCCAGCGTGCTTCCTGTCACAACCTCTCTGGAGCACAGACATCACTTACGACAAAGGCCCACGTGGGTTCCCACTTCTGCCTCGTCATTCTTCGTCACTGACCAGTGCAGCGACTTCCCCGAAGCGCCGTCCCTCTGAAGAATGCAGCGCTCAGAGGGGAGCCCACGACACCAGAACCTCGCTGCCCTGCACGACTTCAGCCACACAGGGAGTGCGGAGGAACTGCAGTTCCTTCCCTCTCACGCCCGCCCTCCCCCAGAACCCCTGATCCTCCAGCACTCGGCTGCGCGGGTCCGCTCCTGACAGCCCAGTTTTCGCTTCAGCACGCACGAAACACTCAGAAGGCAAACTGTTTGGATGATCTATCCCCAGTGCCCAGCGCCAAGGTCCCCCCATCGCTGCACAGTGACAGCAAACAGGACGTCCTCGTGACCGTCCTGAAAGCCGTTCTCCTCCATCCGATACACTGGGACCGAATTCGGGTTTCCGCCTCCTTCCCACTACGTCCCATCCGATCATAAACGACCCTCTGCATTGCCTTTAAGCTCAGTAAGGATAACACACAGTTGACATTTACAACTCGGTTGCTGTTTATTTTATAAACATTTGGCTACGACACATTATCCAGTGGTAAAAATTAACACAAGTTACATTTACAGTATACTACTATGAACAAGTTATTCAGACCAGAAAAGATACATCTTACTTTTTAAACAATTTTTAAACATTAGCTTCCTTCTGTTCCATAGAGATCAGGCTCAAATGAAACTAGTAAAACTTCGTGAGAAGTCTACTTACCTCCACGTAACTCTTCACAAAAGGGTCCCAAACCCCCGGAACCTGAATCAGCGAAGAGAAGTTTACAGAGGTCTTCCCGCTGTGGCTGCGCATGCTCTGAGATGCGGCGCTGTAGGCATAATCATCCTCATCTGCTCAAAAACAGAAGGCTTTTGAGAATCGATCAGGACCCAAGACTTCTGCTGAGTCAGCAGTCAACAGCTACCCACGAGCAAAGCTCAGGCCCTGCGGGCCCTGCTGCTGGATTGTAACATACGAAGAATATCACTAATTCTTCCAAAGCTCTTCCTCCAGGAAAGGTAATGGTGACGGATGTGCAGCTCTTTGCACATGTACTACAGAGACTGAATCGTACGCTTTTAGTGAGAGAATTGTATTCAGAACTACATCTCAATCTTCAATAAAGCTGTCTTTTAAAAAAGTATGAGATCGCCATACCTCACAAATTGGGCGATATGAAAAATCTGGCAGTAACGCGTATTAAGTAGATTACAGACAAAAGAAAACCCGGAGCAGACTACCAGTGGACTATGCATTGGAAACCACTTTGGAAAAGGTTCAGCCTGTTATACATTAAAGCTGAAAATGCACATGCTCCGAGACGACGACTCTACGTCTGGAAATGCAAACCTATGTGGACCGGTACACATGCCCGAGAATCTGAGGTGTTATCTGTAACAGCCAAAAACTGCTAGTGACCTAAATGGCCATCAATATATAGAGGGAATAAACTGTCTGACTATCATACAATGGAAGGTTTTAAAAACTAATGCTAAACAAAACACGCACACAGGACACTCAGAGGCAGGCGCCCTCACCGCGCTGCCCACAGACGCACCAGGGTGGGCAGTGTGGGAAAAGCGGGGCGTGCCTGCAGGGAAAGCCAGGACAGCGGTTTTCTCCAGACAGCGCGGGAGGCGGTGTGGTCCGTCCAGAAGGCACCCGAGACCGTCTGCAAAGCGTGCTCCTGAGTCTGGGTGGGGACCACATGGACGTTTGCTCCATATTGTCCATTCTACCACACGTCTGTTTTATACACTTTTTCTGCACACGGCAGGTCCTCAAGTGACACCTTGCATTCAACGCCATTTCATTACAATGTTGATGACAGGCCGCAGGAACTTAACTCTTGTTTATGTCGATCAACCCAGGGTAAAGCTGGGTTTGTTACCTGTCCTTTCACTTAAAGTCACAGCACCTATCAACAAGGTTAAGTGAGGACTTTCTACATGTTCTATTTCACAATTGTATAGTTTTAAAAAGAACATTACTCAGTGTTTCGAAGAAATAGCTAACAGAAGACCAAAGTACTTTTGGCTACTTTTTAGCCAAAAAGTAACCCTCACCAAAAAAAAACAGACCTCCCTAATGGATCACTGAATACATATCAACATAGACTTGGAAATGAGTCGATAAGGGGAAAGCAGGTAAGAAATGATAGAGAAAATAATTTGAAAGAAAAAAGGCAGATCCCTGAGAAAGTATAAGCTGGGTGTGAACTCGCTCTGGAAGGGGGTCCCCAGTCACCACGCGCATCAAATCCAACCAGGGCAGCAATTGTTCTCAGCCAGCTCGAAGCACACACTTACGCATTTTCTTCTTATGAGCTTGGTTACATAAAATCAGTCCTAACTTTCTTCTATTAAATAGACATTTGAGGTTGGAAATCACCTAAAGAGCTCCACATGTTATCCCATCTTCATCTGCTGCTGCCACAGGACAAAGCGTCAGCCGCAGGAAGGCACTGAATCACCCATCCGTGGAGGGGACCTGACGCAGGCCAGGTTCCAGCTGCTTTCATCATCAAACATTTACTTAAGTTCTACCTGACGGTGTGTGACAAGTAAATATTGACTTTAAAACTTACCTAATCAACATCAGCAAGCCTTTAAAAAAATATTACAGCAGGCATCATGGCAAGTTAACTACAGAGAGAGAGGACAGATATGGGACCTCAAAAGACAGACTGGTGTAGACAAGGAGATACACATGACAAAACTCAGAACAATTAAGAAGCAAGAGACGAAGAACCAAATGATACAGGCCGGACATGTGGCTGACCCATCAGGTTTAAGGGATGAGAATACGTTCTCCAATGAGGGCAGAAGGGCAGAGGGCATTTTGGGTAAGGAGACTGCACAAAGACCTTACCAGGCTATCGGGATGAAGGTAGCCGTTCAGAAGTATCTTGAGAGAGGTCAAAATGAGGAAGAGCGAAGGGAATTTTGAGATTAGTAAAGTGAGGTGACCAGAGACCAAGGAAATACTGCTCATCTCATAAGCCTCGCAAGGAGACGCTGCTCAGCACACAGGATGTGGTGAATACCAGGACTGAGGTTTGGGTATAGACTGAGAACAAGAAAGGGGTTAAGCCCAGAGAAGCGACAGAGAAAAACTAAACGAGTGAGAGAAAATGCAGAGAATCCACAGCTCTAAAGAAGACAGATGTGGGGCTGGCACAGGACACCCCCCCACAGAAAAGTTCAGAGCAAGGGGACTCTGAGTGAGGACACAGGTCAGTTTTTGCATGGTCAGTCAATCAGGAAAACTGTCTGTTACAACCTCTGTACAGAGATGGAACAGCTTTATCTTGCTCTGTACTTTAAACATACTATTCTGAGAAACAACACAATAAAACACACTAACCCCTTTCTAAACCCACAAGAAACATGGATTACATGCAACAACACCTGCTGAAGAAAATGATCATCCTTCTTGGAATCATGGTTTAAAAAGCAATGAATCTAACACAGTCATCAACTTAACTTATGAATTATGTAATTTTTGTCTGAAAAGTTCTTTGATCTATCAGAAACGTAAAGGAGGATGATCAAGAATTTTACATCCATGAAAACATCTGTTCTTGGGAATTTCTGGGGAAAGCCGAGCAGGGCAGTTGGGGGACCAGGTCGCCCCTGAAAGTGCCCGTGACTCAGCCTCATCACCACAGGAAGCACTAGCTCTGGCCCACTCACCGAGCCGGGACAGCTCCGCCTTCTTCTCAGACCAGGTGTGATACTGCAGGAGCCCCCTGTAGGCCTGAACCAGGTGGATCAGCACCTGCTGGGACGCGGACTTGTCGCCGTACCGCCACGTCTCCGCCTGGCTGAGGTTCCTGCTGGCGTCGTCCAGCAGCCCGCAGTGCACGAGGTACAGCGCGTGCTGCAAGGAGACCTGCAACGGTGAAGAGGAAACGCCCCTGACCTTCAGGTCCTTCCACCGCCGTTCACCAGAGGGCTCAGTCAACGCGCGGCGCACACTGGGCTGAGACCTTGGTAGCGCACAAGTGATCTCACAACACTGTCCTGTCATCAAAAATTTCAACCTAACTGAGAGGAAACACACCGGAAACACCACGCAGCGAGTGAGAGCAAAATGACGTCAGCTCACAGGAGAAGGCAGCGAGATCTAGTGGACGGAACCTGGGCTTTGCAGACGGTACCCGGGCTCAGACGCTACTTAAAGCCAGGCAAACGGAGAGCACAGAGGTGGCCGCTGAGGGCTGAGGGCAGAGGGCGGAGGCCAAAGGGCACGAAGTTCCATTGTAAGAGGACTAAGTACCAGGGACCGACAGTGCACTATGTTACCTACAGCTGACAACGCTGGACTGTGTACTTGAAAGCTGCTCTGAGAACCGAGCTTTCATGTTCTCGTGGTAACACCACCAGCAGAACGGTAATGACGTGGCGAAGGACACGCTAACTCTCCTTACTGTGACAACTCTCACAGTGCAGCGTGCGGCAAGTCACCACGCTGCGCCCACTGAACTCACACAATGTCTGTCAATCACATCGCGATAAAGCTGGGAAGAAACATTTTCACGTATTCAAACCCCAAATCTGTTGAGCTCTATCCTTTCCCAAAAGCGCCAATTCCTAGAGAGCTCAGAGGACTTGGGCAAAGGGTGAGAATGTGGCCGAGCACCACGACGAACACAGGTGCCATCTCGGAAGGACGGTCTGGCAGCCAGAGACATACAAGCAGAAGGCACTTCGCTCAGAGAACAAGGGAGGGAGCGGAAATGGAGAAGCAGACGGTCCTCACAACACTGCTTTTTTTCAGGTTCTCTTATCCATCCAGGCATCTTACCTTTCTGTCCCTGCCTTCTGCTTGCTACCTCCGACCACTAGGACAAGTGACTGCGGCACCTGAGCCCCCCGGAGGCTCAGCGCGAAGCCCGCATCCTCACCTTTAAGTAATTCATCACGCCAACGTTTTTCATCCTGTCAGCAAAGGTGCTGAAAGTCTCCACGCTGCTTTTGGGATGGTAATAGAGAATTTCACTTCCGAGTTTCCAAATAATCTGTCAAAACAGAAATTACTAACAAAAATGTAA